>VDFB02277497.1:0-172399 GCA_007258455.2 Sequoia sempervirens
CACTAGAAATCACAAACATGTTGTTTGAAAAATGAGTCTTTGACAAGCGTAGCTGCAAAACCACAAGTTAGCAGTTTTATCCACTAGTCTTGGACCCACGAAATGTAACCTCCACACGCTGTGAAACACGATTAGTAACACAATAGCCCCTACTGGGCATAATGCAAAAAATAAACTAGAATGCTAAAAGAAAATAGAAAGAATAGAAAAACCTCAACAAAAAATTGAATGCAAATGAGAAGAAAACTTTACCAGGAAAATGCGTCATGACAGAGCAAATGCGTCGCTTGGTTCATCAAATGCAGCTCTGTATTTCAACTGCAGCTTTTTGGACTACGATTGTGGCTTGACAGAGTGATTGTGGCTTTCCTATTTGCGAATGTGTCACGACGCATCAAATGCGTCATGATTTTAAAAAAAAAAAATGGTTCGTCACTCAAATACTGTACCTTCAAAATAGCAAAAAATAAAATAGTACAGAAATAATAGCCAAATAGCGAAATTATTGAACAGTTTCACCAAGTATCTATGGAAATTTAGATGGGTTAGCTTATTAAATAATAAACATCAAAATCCAATGAAATAACAAAGCACAAAGGAAATATAATGAAAATAAAAGGAGTAATACTACCAGAAATCTTCATCTTCCATGGTTCACCTTTGTTACACCTTCTAGTTTGTAGCAAGTCAATGAGGCCCTCAGATTTCAAATTGAGCAACCTATAATAATGCCAAAGCCCTATGCAAATGTTGAAGGATTTGATAAAACTATGCCTATGTCTATGACAATATGATAAATGAAAATAATGATTACCAATGCTAAAATGACTATAATGCCTATATTAAAAATGACGGGGTCCCGAAATTATGAGCAAAATTGTCTTTTATAGAAAACACAATTTTGAGTGGACGGATGAGATTAAATTCTAAGAAAGACCTAGAATGAGAGGTCCAGATTAAACCTGAGAATCCCTAATTAGGGTTAGGGAAAATTCATTAATCGAACAGTCAAGATAAAACCTTAGATAAATGGATCGACGGTGGAGAATAAATGAGACAAATTAATTAGAAAATAAAGATTTTCGAAAATCAAGAAGATAAAGATTGCCTAATTTGTGAGATTCAAAAAATCAAAGAGATAAGAGTTGAACTGAAAAGCAGATTTGGAAAATCAAGAATCTGCACGATTACTTGATTTTTGGAAGATTAGTTACCAACTTGAATTAAATTAATTCAAATTATGGATTTTATGAGACAATAAATAATCTTTTTCAGATTATTTACCAAAATGGTGACGGAGTTAAGAAGAGAGTATTATTTTAAATAATTTCATTTATTTAAAATGGCCAGGAGATATTAATTTTGACAATTAGAAAATAATTAAATTTAATTATTTAACTTAGAAGACAAGATTAATTAATTAAATAAATTAATCAATTTATTTAATTAAGACAATTAGTGACATATTAAATAAATAAATAAAACTTATTTATTTAATAATCAGAAAGAAATATATGACAAAGGGGAATTAAATAAATTAAGAAATTTATTTAATTAAGGGAAGACTTAGACAATTAATGACGTATTTAATAAATAAATAAAATTTATTTATTTAATAATCATGAAGAATAAAAGGGCATGAATTAATTAAATAATTATGAATTATTTAATCAATAGTTGAATGTGGACCAAGGACATAATTAAATGTCATAATTATGCTAGGATGAAAGTGGTAAAAATGAAGCTTGCAGGCCTAGGTCATTTTTAGGTGTCTACAGCATCGCTATTTAATCACATTAGTCACCTCTTGTGTTATAGCCATCACATACCGCTACTATGATTTGTGCTCCCTCAAATGAATTTGTGATGTGTTAAGATCTAGTGATGATGGGAATATTCTATTAGATATTCCATCGTTCATCATTGATGCATGTTCTGAAACTCCATTTGAAACTATGATGGCCATAAACTGTGTGATGGGTGCAAGGCATAATAGTGTTATTGCCCATCATTGGTTGAATTTGCAATGGAGAACCCTTAATGACTAGTCAGGATTAAGCCACTTTCCCATGATACAAGATCAAGGGCTGAGAAAGCATCACACTTAATAATACTTCATATCAATGATAGCACATTTGAACATAGGACCTCATCACACATTGTTGATTTATATCTAAAATCTCACAAACAATCAGTAATAGCAAGAGACATTAGCAATATAGAGGATATTTCCTATATCACTCATCACTACTTTGAAAACCAAGGTTGAAACTCCATCTACGATGAGCGATGCAAAGGGAAACCATTCATCAAGCATTGTTGATTTGTGGCTAGTGGTCAAGGACAATTCACGATGAGCTATGAATGAAGCGATGAACAATAACTTAAGTGGATCCATTATGCACGTGATCACAGGTTATTCCAAAAAGGGGTCCACCTAGGACAATTTAAGATAAGGCCTCAAAATACCTAAGCTATTTCATACAAAGGATGTAAAGGCCAAACAAGGTCGATTAATCAACCATACAAAATAGACATATTTCTCAGACCTAGGCATGAGGGTCCAATTACTCCATGGACTTTAGTGGCTCAAGTTGTTTTTAACATGACCATGAACAACCCATAGGAGTTCAACAAAGGAATAGACTGAAAGACCAAGGGTTTAGACAAAGGAGAAAATCATCAAAGTAAACCATTCCTCACATAAAACCCTAAACCCTAACCCTTGACAAACGAAGAGAACAACCAAGGAAGATGCATTTTCAAACTAGTAGAACAAGAAAATTTTGAGGATTCCACCACCTTGCTCTGATACCAATTGTTGAAAAAAAAAGAAAACTAAGAGGAGGGTGAATCTATTGTATCAATTTAAAACATCAAAACCCTCAACAATGATTAAATCCACAAACATTCATTAAACCTTTATTTTGTTAAAGTGATTAAACATGAAATCAAAATAACATAATTTGAAAAAACAACACCATACATAAGAGAAAACTATATATACGTGGAAAACCCAATGATGGAAAAACCATGGTGAGGATTATCTCATAATCTAAGTAATTGCAAAACCTGTACAAGGGCTCACTGCTAGAATAGCACACACTATCCAAAAAGGTTCATAGCCAAGGCTCACTACCACATAAAGAAACAAAGAAGATAGAAGAGAAATGTTACACATAGAACACTTTCTCAATGCAACAAGGAATCCACAACAAATGCTCCAACACTTTCAAAATCTTGCATGAAAGATTGTGGACACCTTCATCTCACTACATTCAGGAATCCAACACTTTGAATTTCACATTGCTCTACTCAAATTCACACTTATACTCCTACAATTCACATCACATTCATCAATTGCATCTATCTCACAACTATCTTGCCTCTCTCTTGTATCTCACAATAAAACCACTCTTAGTTATATCATCCTCGACCTTGAAAACCTTCTCCAAGGTCAAAAACTATCTGTTACATTTACAATTTCAAATTAGGCTGGCACCTAAACATTCCCGTGGTGGAAAGGAATGAAGGAGACCCATATAAATCCTTAATTAAGACCCAAATTAATCCTAATATACCTCAATGCACTTTCATAAAATTTGCATGTAGTGTTAAACACCAGGTTGGCTAATACCCATGTTAAATACCATAAACCATTAAGTACATGCTTCCTTAAATCAATCTAAAACTTTTGGACAACAAAATTCACTTGAACATGATCTAAAATAAACTATGAACCATTTGAGATCCAACAAATAATTCATCCAAACTCACATCATAGTAATACTTCAACCAAGAACATATGGTTAACCTTATTTGCACACTGATGCATGAAAAACACACTATATTGTACCAAATCAAGTGAAACCTTGAATTATGAAATATATAAACATTATAATCAACTTCCCAAATCTACACAACCTAAAATAAAAATGCAAAGAAATGCGGAGAAAATACATTTCTTCCAAACCATGGAAAACACCTTTGAAAAACTGGTTCACACACTAGTGAAAATATCTCACTCTACACAACAATCCAGAAAAATAATTTTGGATATAGAAACTACTAACAACCTTGAGAAACATATCAGATCCTCACAGACATAGCATCAACACATAAGAAACACGAAGCACATTATGAACACTTGCACAACATTATTTTCTTTTTTTATCCAAATTTCTCAAAAGCACTTGGAAACCAAGTACCAGAGACATCATCTCAGAACATTATATCATCCCTAGACACTGCAACATAAATATAGCTCCATGTACTCACAACACTTCCTCAAAATCTCAACTACACATGCACAACCTACAACAACTTGTTTCCCTCTTTTTAACAATTTTCTCAATATCCTTGACATCCTAATCATGCAACTAGCTTCCTAAACACATAGTTGACATCATTGACAACACCAACCTATTGACATCCTGTAGAAATCAATGACAACACTTGCATACTTGCAACAATTTTAAGTGATGGATTTTGGGATCTAATTTTTAGGAAATTAGAACAATTACATATAAATACCTAGTTATTTTTTTCATTTGAAAGGTAACAACTAAAGAACAAGCATTCATGACAAAATACTATTATCAAAAGCAAGTCAAGAGAAGCATTTCAGAGCTTTATTGGAGCAATTCAAGATCCAACATCATGTCAAATTTTATGTGTGTTCATGTTCATGTTTTGTGAAGGATAACCATTGTTGTAGGTCTCCAAATCATTCAAGCAAGCAAGATCCAAATCCTTCAAGTGATGTGCATGAGTTCAATCCTTCAAGGAAGCCATTGAAGAGTGGTGAGTTGTAGCAATTTGTGATTTCATCATTCCTTCCTTTCAATTACTATTTCTATCATTGACATTTCCATTATGGAAGTTGAAACACTTACATGGGGTTTGACTAAGGCAAGTCCATAAATGGCCCAACATTTTCTCTTTCTTTTGAATGTGCAAGCTATAGGTTTGAAGAGGATTGAAGGAAGATTGAAGACAATCTATCCATTATTACATTCAAAGCCCAAAAATTTTTCAAGCTATAGAAACTCACTTATAGAATTATCTCATGACATTCTAAAAACTCCACAACTAGGAAATAGGTCAAATCCAACATCAGAGGATTGAAAAATTAGTTTTAGTATTCCCCATTAGGGACCCATATGCCCCTAGGCATCTAAGTCCTCTTTTGCATGTCAGATCCAACTTTTTATGATAGGGGCATAATCTCCAATACTTCTCAAATCTACTTGCAGTTTACTATATTTCCATTTGTGTGCTTTTTGGAATATTACATTTATCAATTTAGGTCATATAGTTCAATTAGGTTAATCATTCCAAATCGTTTCCAATCCACTTTCAAGGCCCTAAGAATTCAAATCCAGGTCTAATTGACTCACCTTCATGGTTGAAAGCCAATCTCTTCATCCTATTGATTTGCATTCTAATGTGCCTTTGAAAAAGGAAGATAATTGATCCTAGGTTTAAGCATTAAACTTAGGGTTCCCTTTTTCCTATGTTACACAATCTAAAAATATATATTTATGCTAATTAATCTTGATTACTTTTTCCTCCATTATTTAATTCCACTTTATCCCTCAATCCTTGTCAATTTAATCATATCCCTTAAACTTGTTCATATGGATCATAATATAAATTTTTCATCATGTGACAAGTGTCCCCTTCACTTGTCTAAAACCTTGTCTAGATTCATTAAATCTAGACACTTCAAAAAATTCAAACTAATTTTCCATCCCATCAATTCATTTCAAGACAACCTCTTAATCCTAGTCATCCACATAAGGATGTTTCCCTAATCATAATCCTAAACCTATCCCTTATCCCTCATGTAAAACTTTTCAGATGACTACAACTTTGATTCAAACCCTAATCCTCAACCAATCCTAGTATTCCATCACCCAATGCATCATGGCCCTTGATTTCTCTCATAAAAATTCTATAAATGACGGGCCTTCCATCCCATTTGCATGATCTAATATTATGCTATTGTTATTTTTTCCAAATTTCTATTGAATCATCTTGATCATACCATCATGCTATTAGTTTGATAAGCAACCACATTGCATCTATTAAGAGCATATCAATAGGATTTGGGCACATCCTATTCTAGCTCAATCATGGAGTTTGAAGGTGATTTGGGGTAAAGATTTAGTTTATACATTCATATTTTTTCTTTCACTTTATTTAATTTTCAAATCCTTAGGTTGAATTCTCTTTCCTCAAGTTAGCCTTTCAACCATTCCTTCATGATATTTTCTCCCATACTGGAAAAATATTATGTTGCAAACAGAACTCAGACAAATGGGCTAGCTTGAGGATACAACCCAAGGTTTTTTTGAGATGGACCTCACTCAGACCTTACCAAAGTCCCTCAAGTTGGTTGGTGTTAACAAGGTCATGGGACAATGTCAAATTCTATTGCAACCTTCGACATATTACTTGTGGAACCTAAGGCCAATAGAGGAGGAAAAGTAAGAGGTGTTCTATAAGCGCCACATATCTCTAAGATAAAATATATAAATATATGAATATAATAGATAGAGCATAAGATATGTGAAGAAGAAATATATTTAAAGAATGGACTAAAACTTGCCTTTGTAACTGATACAATATAATATATATAGAGATATAAGGATTGATATGTGTGTGTGTGTGTGTGTTATGGATGAATGAATGAAATTTTCTAAATGTTAAGTGTGAAATGTATGTTAATCTAGTTTCCCTTCCACATACACTATTTTCTCTCACTGTATCCTCCAAAGTATAAATAGACTACATAAGATATATTAGGGTTCAAATCTTCCAACTATAGTCCCCTCTTTCCCTCGCCAACATTGGTTTTGTTGATAAGACCATATATATAACAATGAGTACAAATATATATTAAAAGGAGAAGCAATAGAGAAGTAAAAGAAGGAATTTGACAATGATCAAGCAACAAAAAAAAATCTTACCACCGTTGTAGAGGGGGTAAACACTTAAGGGATGAAAAATGAGAAGGGGGAAGGGATCTATAAAGATCCCTAAAAATATGTAGTTTTTTAAAAAATTAAATAACCATGGGATACATAAGGATTAATGGAAACCCATGGAAAAAGGATATAACAAAAGAAAAAGAGAGAATATTGAAAGAATTAAGTAGCAATGGAGATGACTATGAAAAGGGGATTGAAAAAAGCCAAGATTAACAAGAAAAATACCATAGAAAGAGGGAAAATGTAGAAAAGAAAGAAAGGGAACAAACTAGGAGGGTAGTGGTAGAAAATATGAGAAAAGAGGATAATTGTGCCATAGAGGGTGTTGTTGAGCATGTCATTGTGGGTGTAACCAAGGACATAAGGAATGAGATATCATAGATAGGAAGTTTCAATATGGATAAAATAAGCCAAATTATACATAATATATAAGGATAAATTGAGGATTATGGAAGAAATAAAAATAATTTGGAACAAGGAGTTATTAATATTATGACACTACCTCTAAAAAAAATACCCACTACTTATCCAGATTGGAAAAATGTTCAACTAAGAATAGATGATAATTGGTTACCGATGGTTACCCCTATACAAAATCTTCAAACATTAATAGTTGATATGGAAGTGTTTTGAAGAGGAGAAGATGAGGGAGAAAATAAATTAGATCCTATGAGTTTGACAATACATAATGAATAAAAACCATTAAATAAATGAATATTATTTACTAACAAAAGAACATCTCTTAGAGTAAAAAAATATTTTTAATAGACACAACCCATAGACTAGGAATCACCCTTAATTTCATTGATTTCAAAAAGAATTTATGCAGAGAACAACCATTAGATAATCAAGACATTGAAAGGAGAGACTAGGGGAAAGAAGATAGCAACCATGGGGACACTATACTTTAACCTCAATTTGGAAGATATAGATAGCAACCATGAAGAAAAAGAAGAGATAAATACCTCTAAGAAGCTACCCATTTTTTGGGAAAGACGCCAATGAGGTTGTGGAACATATATTTGTTTTGGAATCAATATGGCAGAGACAAAAAACTCAGGATAATAATAAAATATTTGATTTCATTGGTACCTGATGAAGTGATGCCCTTAAATGGTACCACAAGACATATCCCACAAATGATAAGGAATGGGACATAGTAAAACAAGAATTTTTGGAAATTTTTGAATCCCTAAAGCTACCTACTAAGGGGGTAAGTAAGCCAAGGGATGTCACACGAAAGGAAGATGAAACAATTACAAATTTTGATAAAATATTTAAAGAAACAACAAGAAGGTTAGAGGAACCCTTAACCTAAAAATAGAAAATAGAATGGTTTATATCTGGAGTTACACTAGATATTATAATGGTCCTCGATGGGAGGACTTTCAATACATATCTAAAATTGGTGATTTTAGCATGTTGGATAGAAAACTAGTATTGGAGGAAAATTGAGAAAGAAAAAGAAAAAAAAGAGTTGGAAAGATTATGACTGGAAGTTGAACGATTAAGACTTAGACAAGATATTATGGTGAAGCATGATATGACCACACAAAGACCCAACATATAGTGCACATGTTTTTCTAGAGAAGGTAATTTTTGGAATGGATGTCCAAAAGAAATAGGAGAAAAGAAGGAAAATGCATTAAGGGTAGTTCTAAAAATACTACCTAAAAATATTAATTTAGTATATTGTGGAGTTTGCAATGAAAGTGATGAGAATGAAATAGAATATTTCCCATCCCAACTATTTATATTGAGAGAGGAAAAAAACCAAGGGAACTATAATGAGGAAAGAGGAATGGGATATGTAAAAGGGTTGGTAGAAAGACCACTCTATTTACAAGACCATGGATATAGGGTACCAAAATGGAAAAAATAAAATAAATATAAGCTCCCTTCAAAACCAACAAAATCAGGTGTAATATAGTGATAGAGACCAATTCAAAGGAGATAGAAGTTGAGGGAGAGTAAGAAGGAGAAGGACACATTCCACTTTATTTAACTATAGAAATTAGAATCACTTTACCACTTAATGTTTGGGAGATAAGAAGAAATAATGTGGATTTTATGGAAGTATCGAATATGATATATTCAATTGTGATAAAGCACAAATGTATTATAAGAACACAAAATTGCAATCCAAAAGCAAGAAACTAAAAAACTTAAATTCACCTAGAGGATCAAGACTCCTAAGGAAAGTACCCAAAGAAACCAATTAGCCAACAAGGTGTCAAAAAGTGGAGTGGTTTGACTTTGAAACTACTGATACAAGAAACTCTAAAGAAGGATATCAAGTCAATAAAAAACCATAACATAATAAGAATAATAAAAAAAGAAATGGTCACTAGATACGGAACTAATAGCACAAATGAAATCTACCCAACTGTTGAAGAGGAAACTACTAGAGATGAAGAAGAATTTCAGTCAACTAAATAACACCATGATTAAATAGTGGAGTAAAATAAGAAAATTATTACTAAGGAACAACACAAATAAGGAGAAAAAAAAATTACTTTTTCAAACAAGAGGTGTCCATACTAAATCAACTTATAAAAATGTCAAACCATGCCAACCTCTTAGAGAAACTAAAATAATTTTGTAAATATTTGAATAAACATAAATCTCAACCACAACAAATAAGAACAATAGGGAAAAATGAAAAGCAATGGAAAACTAGACCTTTTATGATTAGTGTGGTATAAACCATAAGAAACTCAAAAATGTGATGGTAAATCTAGGAACTGATGTAAATATGATCCCTAAAAGGATATGGAAATAATTAGGCAAACTAAAACTTGAACAAACACCCTATAAAATAGCCTCGCTAATGGTGTTGAGATGAAAGCCTTAAGGACCTAGAGACATGTAGAAGTTTTCTGGGAGTAAAATAAATCCTAGAATTTTAGGTAGTCCACATAAAAGAAAATCTTGATTCATTTAAAGTATACTTGGAATAATATGGTTTTTCAACATAAATGGAATTGTAGACTTGAGAAAAGAAGAAATGTCTTTTACCGAGGAAGAGAAAAAAATCCATATTCCCATAGGGAAAAATATAGATGAATCTTATATAGAGAAAGTAAATAAAGAGGAATGTAATAACTTTGACAGTAAAAACATTTATACAATTTCAAAAGTACCCACAAATGAAACTTTTGAAGAACGAAATTTAGAAAGAAAATTAGAGATGGACAATAGTTCTTATAGCACATATAGTGAATATGTGTTATGTGCATGGATGCAAGACTAATTGGAACTACACTCCCAGAGAATTATCAAGTTTAGAAGGGTATTTATGATAAGGGGCACACCGGATAATGTTCTGCATTCTTCTGCAAGAATAGAAAATACACTGCAAGATGTTTGTCGTAACTTAGAAGATTCTGAGGAACATATAACTAGAATAACTTGTCAAATAAACCACATATCACAAAAAAATTCTCAAATTAAACTACTTAAGTATTCATACATAGGAGACTTGCTATCATAAATTACACAAATAGAACACATTTTTTGACACTAAGGAACTATGGATTAACATATTACAACACACTCATTTATAACGTTGTGAACTAGTACAATGCACATAAAGATACCATTACCAAATGGGAGATACCTACCAAAAGAAGGGGAATACAATGACATACCAAAATATGATGGTGATATCTTACCAAAAGAACATTTAAAAACCTGTATTTAAAGGTGGGAGGAAAGGATGAGAATGATGAAAGATTATACATTGAAATTTTGTACTAGACACTAACACCAATTGCCCAAAATTGTTACATAAATCCAGAAAGAATAGAAGAGACTAAATCCTAGATTGAGCTTAAAATGGATTTCTTACATACCTTTTCTTTTTATAGTTAGGATAAACATATACATATTTCACTACTTAAAATGAAGGAAATAATATTCATATCAAATATAAACAATGAAGTAGCGATATTGCAACCTACTCCCCCACCTCCATAGAGAATAGGGATATGAAAGTATATTGAATAGTTGGATAAGGAAACAACTTTCACTGAGATAAGATGTTGCATAACACAAAAAGAAGATAATGATAAAAATAAATGGATATTAAGGTAAATCAAAGGGAAAGAGTATTAGATTCCCCTACCAAATATAAGAAGAAATATTATATCCAACTAATTAAGCTTAGATAGGAAAATATTTCCAAGGAAGGAGACCCTAAACTTGCAAAGATAGGGGATTATTTGGATGAAAAGGTTGTTGGAATATTGTTGGTGTTTTCATTGATGTCTCTAGCATTGGAGTTGTTGGTAGATTGAGTTGTTGGAGATTGTTGGTAGTGTGGATATGTTGTAGTTTGATATTATATTGATATCAACCCCTAGTGTGGAGACTATTGGTGTTGTTGAGAGTATTGCACTATGTTTTCATCTATATTATGGTTTGATGTCAACCTCTAGTGTAGTCATGATGAGAAATGTTGTTGATGCAGTTGATTCACTTGCTTTCCAAGTGCTTTTCAGAAAATTTGAATAAAAGAGTGTACAATGTAATAGAGGTGTATTCAGTGTTGTGCTTTGTATTTCTTCATGGATGAAGATATGCTTATGCGGTTTGGATTTGATTATTAGAGGTGTTCAAAAGTGTTATATCCATAGTTTTAGGTTCTAGATTGTGAGCAAGTGGAAGATGTGTTTGACAATGTGTTTTTCTGTGAAGAAGGTTGTCTAGGAGAAATAAGATTTCTCCAGATTTCTCCATGTTGAGGTTTCCTATCTTGTGGGTTTGGGAATGTTCTTATATTTTTTGTAAATTTTTTCCCTTGAGGTTTTAGGTGCTAAGGTGTTCCACAAGGTTGGTTAGTAAGTTGTATATCTATTCCATTGTGTCGAGTTACACAAAATGAATTTTTTCTTCAGTTTTAAGTGGTTGCATCAGTTGTATTGAATATTCTGAGGATGTGGAATATTTGTGGATGTTGTGGAGAGTTTTTATATGGTTTGTGAGGTGTTTTTGGACTTGGAGAGACATGTATCTAGTTTCTTGTTAGTGTTAGTATAGGTTTGGCCAACCTAGAATGCTAGTGCTAATTGTGGAGGTTGTTTGTTGTTCTTGGAAGTGTGGTGATGCATATTGATATAGATTTGGATCCTAGTTAACCCTTTATGTGGTTTTCCTTCACTTCTTTCCATCACAAAGGTGTTCGGTGCTAACCTATTTTTGTGTTGCATTTTTGAGGTGCATGTGTTTCATTAAGGTTGACCTAATTGAGATTGTCCAAGTCGTGTATGGTATAAATGCAAGGTGAAGTTGGTGTGGATTGTGTAGAAAAGGTGAGATGAAAATATGATCAAGTGTGGTGATCTGAGTGTGAGCTTAAACACTTATGACTTTTGAATGTAGTGAGCAAAAGGTTTCTGAATTTCAATGTGCTTAAAGTTACTAGAGGCAGTGAGCCAAAGGTTGTGGATGGAATAGAGTTGCAGTGGTGGATTTATCCTATTACCTTGAGATAGTGAATCTCTTGGTAACAGTCTTCTTCTATTCTTCTTTCTTCTAAATAGTGAGTCCTTTTGGCAGTGAGCCTAATTGTATTCGGTGTTGCTATTCATATATGTGATCTAATACTCAGCATGGTTTTTCCCTACTTAGGCTTTTCCATGTAAATCTAGTGTTCTTGTGTGTATGATTGTGTTTACATTATTGTTTCACATGTTTACATTCTACTAATTCTTAGTGAGGGTTTAGACTTTGATAAGGGTTTGAAAGTTAATGAGGGATTGAATTTTTTAATGTACAACTGATTCACCCCCCTCTTAGTTTTCCTATGCATCTAACAATTGGTATCAGAGTCATGGTTCCTTGGAAAAATCTTAACCACTTGAGGTAGATCCGAATGGAACACAAGAAGGGTGTCAAAGCTCTTATGTTCGATGGAATGAATTATTCTTATTGGAAAGCTAGGATGGAATCCTTTCTAGTTTCTCTTGGTTTTAGTGTAAGGAAATTAGTTGAAAAGGATATACTATTCCTTCTAATGGTTCAACAAGTGATGATGAGATCAAGGAATATGAGAACAATGGAAAGTCAAGGAATGTGTCCTAAGTGATCTTTATGATTTCGAACTTGGAAAGGTGATAAGTCTGAAAATTGCAAAAGAGATTTGGACAAAGTTGGAGAGAATTTATGAAGGTGATGATAAATTCAAGCAAGTGAAGATGCAAAACTACAAATCCAAATTTGAAACCCTAATGATGTATAAAGATGAAAATTATAGCCTACATGCTCATAGTGAATGAAGTTTTCAATGCCATCAATGGTCTTGGTGGTAAGCTAGAAGAAACTAAAGTTGTGAAAAAGGTATTATGAACTCTTCCTAAAGCTTATAGTTCTAAAGTTTCTGCTATTGAGGAAGCTCAAAATTTGGATAATTATTCTAGAGATCAGATGTTTGGTTCTTTAATTTCTTATGAATTAAGATATTTTGGTCAAGATGCTACAAAGAAAGAAATTTATTTTAAAGTTAGCAAGGCAGAGAAGGTTGATGAATCAAATTCTAATGATCTTGATGAGGTGGAAGAAAATTTTGTAAGGAAATTGAAAAAGGGCACTAGCAAATATAGAGGTAATTTACCCTTTAAATGTTTCAATTATGGAAAGATAGGTCATTATGCTTCTAAATGTCCATTCAAAGTTACAAATGATAGACATAAGGATCATAAAGGAGAATTTTTCAAGAAGAGTTACTGTATTGAAAAAGACAATGGTGTATCTAATGATGAAGAATCAGACTATCCTGATGATGATAATGATGAATGCTTGTTCATGGATTTAAATGTTGAAACTAATTCTACTCATTCTAAAATATGTGTGAAAGAAAGTGCTCTAATAACATGTCACAACATTGAAGGAAATATAGTGTCTATTTTTCATGCAAGAGAGGAGAGGAATTACTGGATAATTGATAGTGGATGCTCAAATTATATGACAGATGATGAGTAAGTTTATTAAAATTCAAAAGTATGATGGTGGTCTTGTTAATTTTGGTGATGATACATCTACTAAAATCTATGGAAATAATGTTCTAGTTGTAGGAAAAATGTGTAGTAGAGGATACAATTTGGTGTTTCAGGATAATGGTTGTGAAATCATAAAATGAATATCTAGAACTTTGGTTGTTGTAGGTACAAGGACAAAAGTTAATGTTTATTAGCTCAAAGGTAGTGGTGTTAAGTGATTTATATCTCAAAACAATGAAATTTGGATATGGAATAGAAGAATGGGAAACATCAATTTTGATAGCCTATTGAAGATCAGTTCTATTGATGTTGTGAGAGATTTACCAAATATTAAAAATCCTATCAATGCAATTTGCAAGGAATGTCAGTTTGGAAAGAAAACAAAAAAGAGGTTCAAGACTAAAGAATATTCCACTACAAGACCTTTGGAGTTGGTGCATATAGACCTATGTGGACCTACCAAAATAAGAAGCTCACATGGTGATAGGTATTTTATGTTATTAATTGATGATTATTCTAAAATTACTTGGGTAACATTTCTCAAAGAAAAATCAGAAGCTCTAGATAAGTTTAAAGCATTCAAGTCTATGGTTGAGAATTAAATGGATGTGAAAATCAAGTGCTTAATGTCTAATAGAGGTGGTTAGTTCACCTCCAATGAGTTTAACAATTTTTGTGAAGATTATGGGATTAAGAGGTATTTGTTAGCTCCTAGGACTCCTCAGTAGAATGGAGTTGTGGAGAGAAAGAATAGAATAGTTCAAAAAGAAACAAGGACTATGATGAAAGAAGAAAATTTATTGGATGTCTATTGGAGAGAAGAAATTCATACCATAGTATACATTCTTAACAAATGCCAAGCAAGAGTGAACACTTCAAAGACTCCCTATGAGTTATTGTATGGACAACCTCCTACTATGAAATATTTCAAAGTGTTTAGAAGTAAATGCTATATCAAAAGAGATGAAGAAAACTTAGGAAAGTTTGATGCAAGATTTGATGAAGGAATATTCCTTGGATAATCTACAAGAAGCAAAGAATACTAGTTCTATAATAAAAGGTTGAAGAAGATTGTTGAAAGTACAAGTGTCAAAGTTTGAATTAAGAACCACATCAAATTTTAGTGTTGATAGAAGTATATGGATATGATGAACCCCCTTGCAGTGAAGAAGAAAAAGAAGAAGAGAAATTAAAAGAGATGATAGTTGAAGAGGAAGAAGATCCATAAAAGATCCCTAAGACTCCTAAGTATGTGCAAAAGAATCATTTTGAAGATCGGATCATTGGAGATAAAAGATAAGGTTTGTTGACAAGAAAAGCTTCTTTGAGAGAGGAATGGGTAAAATTTTGTTCACTTTCATAGGTAGAACCTAAAACTATAACTAAGGCATGAAAAGATGAGAATTGGATCAAGGCTATGAAATAAGAGTTAGAGTAGATTAAGAAGAATAAAACTTGGGAGTTGGTCCCAAGACCTGTAAAAAAGACTGTAATATGAATTAAATGGGTTTTCAGAAACAAGTTGAATGAGGATGGAAAAGTTGTCAGAAATAAGGCTAGACTTATGTGTAAGGGCTACTCACAAGTAGAAGGAATAGATTTTGAAGAGACTCTAGCTCTAGTTGCAAGGATGGAAGCCATTAGAATGTTTTTGGATTTTGCAGCACATAAAGACTTCAAGTTTTATCAAATGGATGTCAAACCTACATTCTTGAATGGTGAGTTAGAAGAATAGGTATACATTGAACAATCGAAATGTTTTTAGTTATTACGTGATGCTGATATGGTCTACATGTTGAAGAAGGCATTGTATGGACTCAAATAGGCTCCTATAGATGTACTATAGATAGCAACCTTTACTTCAAGGTTGAAGGAGAAAAAATCCTAGTTGTGGTGGTATATGTTGATGACATAATATTTGGAGGAAATGAAGGTATGTGCAAGAGGTTTGCAAAGGAGATGAAAAAAGAGTTTCATATGTCAATGTGTGGGGAGATGAATTTATTCCTTGACTTACAAATTAGTCAAACAAAGAAAGGTATTTTCTTTTCATAGTCAAAGTATGTTAAGAAAAAATTAAATAATTTTGGAATGGGGGATTCTAAACCGGTATTTACTCCTATGGTTACTAGTTTCAAGTTGAGCATGAATGATGAATCTCTTATGATAGATCAGAGAAAGTATAGATCAATGATTGGTGGATTGTTATACCTAAGTTCTACTAGACCGGATATCACATATTCAGTTTCTCTTGTGACAATATTTCAAGAAGATCCCAAACAATCTCATGTTGTAGTAGTAGAGAGGATATATAGATACCTGAAAGGAACTCTAGACTTTGTTCAATGGTATTCTAGGGATACTGACTTCTACTTGCGTGCATATACAAATGTAGATTGGGTAGGTTATATAGTTGAAAAAAGAAGTACAAGTGGTGGTGCTTTCCTTCTTGGAAGTAGATTCATTTCATGGTTGAGTAAGAAGTAGGATTTAGTATCATTATCTACTATAGAATCAAATTATATCGCAGCAACATCATGTTGCACATAGGTGTTGTGGATGAAGCAAAGATTGAAGGATATCAGAGTATCATATGATGAACCTATTTCTATCCTATGTGATAATACAAGTGCTATCAATATCTCAAAGAACCCAATAATTCCTTCAAGAACAAAGCATATCTCTATCTGGTATCACTTTCTAAGAGAGAAGGTTGCGGAGAATGAAGTGAAGTTGGAGTATGTGCCTACAAAGGTTCTTCCTAAAGATACTTTTGAGTATCTCCAGTATAAGTTAGGGGTTATTTCCCCTCCTTTCAACTAGGTGCATAAGTTGGTACATTTTTCTAGGAAGAATTTCAAGATACATTCTTGGTCCTGGACTGATGTTCAAGGATACCTCTCAAGGGGAGTAAGTAGTAGTGTTTTTGTTGGTGCAGTCAGGTGGAGCATACCATGTATCCCTAAGGGGAGTGTGTAGAAAAGAGAAAGCAATAGAGGGAGCAAAGAAGAATGAATAGTGCAAATTTTATAGTAGTGAGAGTTGTATGAAGAAGAGCAGTGGAGTGAAAGCAGTTGCTTGTTGGTGTTATAAGTGGTTTCAAAGTGATGTATGTGTTGTGTGGTCTCCCAACACACCCCAAGACTATAAGACTTGGTGACCCCAAGTAAAAACTAACGCTTATGGTAGGTGCTGGCTAGTTTGAAAGATCACCAGAACTGAAGAGAAAAGAGAAATCTTTAATAAAAAGAGTAATCCATAAAGCAAAGTGTTTCAAGTACTGGATATCTAGAATAGGGAATGTTAGAAGGGGAAAAGGTAATATAAATGTTGAGAAAAGTGTTCTAGTCTGATAGTCGAGGTCTGATAAAGATGGAAGTTATGGTAAAACCGAAGTCTGGGGATATCATGGGTAAAGTTGAATACCAAGATTAGGTACTGGGTAACGATGCTAAGCAAAGTTTTAAATTTTAAAGTTATCCAAGAAGTCTGATAGTCTGGTAACCTGGTATATAAAAGATAACTACACAAGAGTTTGTGAATTTTTAGAAAGAGTGTTATTTATGATTGATTTATATGATAACAATAAATGATGGTTATATTTACATGAGTTTTTTTTATATAAATATTTTTTTAAAGGGACAGTCAAGAAAATTTGAATCACGGATAGAATCATATCTAGATTGGGCTACATATTCTGGGAAGTTGTATGTAGAGGGGCTTAAATCCACTGGAATACTAAGGATCCTGGTTTTTCACATATGGAAAAAAAAGTGCCAACCTCCAAGGAAGATCATTCTCGAGAGTAGAAAGTCGAAGATAGAACAAAACTGAAGGAACAGGATGATGAAGAAATCATTCTGAATATATGGGAAAGATCCTACACACTATCTTGATTCAAGTTATTATCCCAGTGATAATAAGAAGATGAAAAACCCAAAGGACTTCAACATGTAGATGAAGGTTGACCTTCGTTGACTTCATTTACAATTCTCTTACTAGTCACCACATTCCACATGCCTAGATGTGATTCATCCCTTGGATTTCCTCTCATGTATTTGTCTTATCCTACCTATGTCTTACTTCTATAAAAAACCAGGGGATACTTCTTTTTAAGTTAAGTTCAGAATTTGTGGATGTCAAAAGAGCCAAAACTTCTCTAAGTTTTGTTCTTTTCTCCTATTTTTTGCATCATTTTGGACTAAAAACTTGTATGCACATAGAATTTAATAAATATCGAAGCCAATTTGATAGCTACCTATCTCATGTATTTTTGTAGATGGTTTTGTTAGTTCATCTAAACAAGACTGTGTGTTGCATCGTTTAAGGGTGCATATAAAACCTACATGGTGTCCCAACTAAAACCCCCTTCTTTAAAAGATCACACTATTTTGTATCTAGCTTTGAAGCAATCTAGTGAAGTATAAAGTAGTTCGCTTTGATTTGATTAACTTTTGGGGCATGCATGGAGAATAACTAGGAGAAATTTCAATTTTTAATATTTTTATGCTTTATTTTAGATTATATGTTTAAATTCTTGAAAATGTTTCAAAAAATAGATGATTGGATGGAAATTCATTGAAAATATTTCATTTTCTATAAAATTGTTGAATGCTCAAAGCTAAGTCTACTTAAGTGATAGCAAAAATTGTTGATGTTCATGAAATATTATTGTAAATCTTTTGATTTTATTCTATTATTTTATGATTGAATTGGAAACCTGGCACCAAATGCTTATGATTCCAATTAACCATAGACCCCTTGAGATTAACAACAATATCACCCATACCTTGGAGTGAACCTAGTATGGTCAAGAACTAACCACCGGAGCCTTGGGATTAAGCTAAGTCAACCTTTTACTATTACACAAACACCTTAGATTGCCCTGGTTTAGTCTTTCAATTAAAGATAGGTTCTTCACAATTTTCCTATGAGGATTTTATCTACACTGTTGTTGCGAGTGACATCATCGTCAATAGGAACTAGCGCTAGGAGGGTGATGCAGAATTTGTATTGGTTTATGTTTTACAAGATAGCTTGTAAGGAAAAAGTATAGTGCAAGTCAGTATTTCAAAATGGAAGTTGAAAAACTATGGAAAATTCTTAATCAAAAATTACATCCTTTGAGTTTATTCACTTTTGGTAGAGTCACCAAGTGTAGAATTCATGATACAACTGATCACGGTGAATTTGATTGTGAAATTTTTTTAACTAGGGTAAGTTTGGCTATGTGTAAGGTGATTTCATTAACGAAAAAAGTTTTAACTGCTAGAAGAAAGGGATTGTTAATGAGAAAAGAGTATAACCCTACTGGAATTGAACATTTTAAAAATTTAACTAATATATCCAAATGGTTTGATAACTGTAATTGTTATAAAGAAAATCCTAAAATTTTGCAAGAAGATAGGTGAGAATGTCAAGATTTAGAAACATCGGATCAAAAATGAGGAAACGACATCGATGATTCATCATTCTCCTTATACGTGGAAAACACAAGTGAAGAGAAGGAGCAAGAAAATCAAGCAGGACACATGTGTTTTTCATTCCAAATTGAAAATTCACAAGCTAAAAAAGGAAATTTTTTTGATTTTATGCAAGATACAGAGTATCAAATTTTTACTTTTTCTCTCTCTAATAACAATATAAATTGTGATATCACTTGGTCTAACAAATTTCAAAATGAAGACAGGATTGAAGACACGAAAAATTTTGGAGGAGAAGAAAATCAAGAAGTGGACACAGTCATTCATGGAAGTGAGCAAAGTAAAGAGGAAAACCATGAACTAGGGCTAAAAGAAGGTAGAGTATTACTCAATTAGAGGAAGTGTGTGTGTGATCGACGTTTAATGAGGTCATTTTCATACATATGAACCAAGTCATTGGTAAGTACACCTTTGAATTTACGTTTGTTAAATGCAAAAAAATTAAAAGAATTCATTGCTACAATAGTACATTTGAAATTTATTTGAGTGAGTTCAAGGATAAACCTATTGTAATTCGTACTAAAACAACAATGGAAATAGTCATTGAAATTAAAATATCTTTTTTTCTTAGGGTTATTCATTTGTTAGATTAGATTTTTGGTTATTTAGGGTTAGTTTTCTTTTTGCAGGGTTTGTTTTATTTTATTTTTGTTTCTTTTCTTTTGTTTTCTTTTATTTTTTTCTTTCTTTTCTATTTGTCCCTTTGCATTAGCAAACTCTCCTTAACTTATCATACACATGAGAATTAATTCAAACATTTCTAACATTGTGTTGTGAAATGTAAAATGATAAAACTATACACAGTACATCACGCCTTAAAATGTACAACAAAGCTAAATATATATGTGTGTGTGTGTGTCACGTATATACATGGAAGTATCAAAATTCTTGCTTGAAAAAGGATCAAAAAAGAAAAAAGAGGTAGTTGAGCTGCAAATAGGAGTAGTCATTCAATCAATTTGGGATGCCTTGTCCATCAGGGCTAAATACCCTATATAGGAAATTTCCTGGTGAGCTTCAAAGTTAGGAATATGGAGTTCAATAAGGAAAGGTTGGAGTGGAACCACTTCTCCATGTTCCAGAAACTGAGGAATATCATCCATGGAAGGAATCTCAATGGTCGGGTGTGCAACAGATAGAATAATATCCAAATTATCCAAATATTTAGGCCACACTATCAAATTTGTAGTAGAGTGAACATCTTCAATAGGAATCCCAATATCTAGGAGCGATGCTACAAAGCAAGAAGCTAAGTTAGAATATAATCGGTAGTAACCTATGGATTCCATATATTTTTCCCCAAAGACTAAGCACAAGTTTGGCACAGTAAAATTGGAAGTCTGAATGAAGAAAACATTTTCAAGCCTTTGAGTCAAGATACAACCCAAGAAAACATTCTGGCAGTGAGAGCAGGTCAACCAAATTGGAGTATCCATGACTTGGAAGTAAGCAAGTTCTAGCAGACAACAAAAAAAGCAAAAAGTGTGAAGAATTAGAGAGAAGTGAAAAAATTATAGAAAATCATGAGCAAGTTATGGTACATAGTTTCCTGGATTGAAGTCTTGGAAATCGTAAGGTGGCAACTGGATGAGTTTCTCCAAAGTGGAATGTTAAATCAAATTAATTTTTACACACAATTGGTGACAATTTTGCTTCAAATTTGCCCAGTACGAAGATTGTGAATCAAGCAAGTTAAAAATTTCAAAATTAATTGTGGCCATTTCATTATGTTTTTATTAAGTTGTATTAATCATGAAGATGCCCATGTGTGTGAAGCATAAAGGAAAATTAAGTTGGTGAGGCAGCACACATCATCACCTAGGAAATTTGAAATAGATGATACGTGCGCATTCAGGCATGTGAATTTAATGCAGAATAATGTGATTGTGTTTAACTGTCATCATGGCATTTTTTATCCATTAATATGGCACAATGCCGTCAAATTCGAATTGCTAGCCAAGTATTTAGTAGTTTCCATAAAATTTAATCGAAAAGGGGTGGTAACTAATGGTTCTAAATTTAGATTTAAATTTGGTGATTAAATTGTTTGCTACTAAATTTTAATTTATGCATATCTTCTAACATATAGCAAGTTGCAATTAGTTAGGATTTGGCATAAAAGTGGTAAAGTTTAGCTAGGAATACACACCAACAGGGAATTATTAAATGAGTTTTTGGGAAATAGTGAAATGATAAAGGGATTTGCATTGAATGAAAAATCAAAAGGTAACCTTTGCTACCACTATAATTCCCAACCTAATAGTGGGCTTCATTGCTTGAAAGTTGAAATGAACTATGAATGAAATATCAAAAGAGAAAAATGAGATATCAATGAAATATCAAAAATAAAAAATAAAAAAATCAACTATTTAGGCTATCCAAATATCTCTATTGGGGCTATAGACGCCTGGCTGGCAGTAGAGCTATGTTTGGGGGAATTATAGAGATAACCTTGTCGGGGCTATGGATGTTTGACTGGTAGCAAGGCTCTATCCCTGGTTGGCTTTGGAGGATTACCATATTATGTAGTTCAATATCAATGAACTAATTTTTTTTCACTCAGTTCCAGAAACTAGAATTAATCAAAGCATACATGGATATTTATGAAGGAATTTTACTATTTTTATGTTAGAATCTAGGTAAAGGTAAAAAGTTATTCTTTTAAAATATGCATAAATTATAATTTATGGCTGGTGATTTAATCTCAAGTTTTGGTTTAAATTTGTTTTTATTGGTTGCAAGTTGTTGTGTGGTCTCACAACACTCCCCAAGACTGTAAACTAACGCTTATGTCAGTTGTTGGCTAGTTTGAAAGATCACCAGAATTGAAAAGCAAAGAGAAATGTTTAATAAAAAGAGTATTTCGTAAAGAAAAGTGTTATGGGTACTAGATACTGAGAATCGAGAATGTTAGAAAGATAAAAGGTATTATAAATATTGAGCAAAGTGTTCTAATCTAATAGTCAAGGTCTGGTAAAGATGGAAGTTCCAATAAAACCAAATTCTAGGGATATCATGGGTAAAGTTGAATATCGAGGGTGGGTACTGGGTTTAAATGCTAAGCAAAGTTATCCAAGAAGTTTGATAGAATCTGGTATTAAAAGATAACTACACAGTCTAGTAATCCGGTTTATATGATAACAATTAATGATGGTTTTATTTACATGAGTTTCTTTTATATAAATGTTTTTTTAAAGGGATTTAATGAGTGGAAGTTTTGATTGCAAGAGAAGTAGATTGTGATGTAGAGTTTGGGTACGGACGGTCAAGAAAAATTTGAATTACAGATAAAATCATATCCAGATCGAGCTGCATATTCTGGGAAGTTATATGTAGAGGGGATTGAATCCACCAGAATACTAGGGATACTGGTATTTCACATATGGTGACAGAAAGCACCAACCTCTAAGGAAGCTCATTCTCAAGAGTAGAAAGCTCGAGGTAGAATAGAAGTATAGGAATAGGATGTTGAAACAATCATTTTGAATATATGGGAAAGCTCCTACACACTATCCTGATTTAGGTTATTATCCTGGCGATAATAAGATGAAAAACTCGAAGGATTGCAATGTGTAGATGAAGGTTGACCTTCATTGACTTCGTTTGCAATTCTCTTACCAGTCACCACATTCCACGTGCCTTGATGTGATTTCATCCCTTTGATTTCCTCTCATGTATTTGTCTTATCCTACCTGTGTCTTATTTCTATAAAAGTCTAGGGGATACTTCTTTTTAAGTTAAGTTCAAAATTTGTGGATGTCAGAAGAGCCAACACTTATCTAAGTTTTGTTCCTTTTTCCTATTTTCTGAATCATTCTGGACTAAAAACTTGTATGCACATAGAATTTAATCAATATTGAAGCCAATTTGATAGCTACCTATCTCATGTATTTTTGTAGCTAGTTTTGTTAGTTTAGTCGAACAAGACTATGTGCCACGTCATTTAAGGGTGCATACAAAACCTACTTGATGTCCAAACTAAAACCCCCTTCTTTAAAAGCTTGCACTATTTTGTATGTAGTTGTGAAGCAATCTAGTGAAGTATAAGGTGGTTTTCTTTGATTTTATTAACTCTTGGGGCATGCATGGAGAATAACAAAGATAAATTTTGATTTTGAGTATTTTTATACTTTATTTTAGATTAGATGTTTAAATTCTTGAAAATGTTTCAAAAAATAGATGAATGGATGGAAATTGATTGAGAGTATTTCATTTTCTATAAAATTGTTGAATTCTTAAAGCTAAATCTACTTAAGTGATAGAAAAAATTTCTTATGTTCATGAAATATTATTGTAAATCTTTTGATTTCATGATATTATTTTATGATTGAACTGAAAACCTAGTACCAAATGCTTATGATTCTGATTAACCATAGACCCCTTGAGATTAATAGCAATATCACATCATACCCTAGAGTGAACCTAGTATGGTCAAGACCTGACTATCGAAGCCTTGGGATTAAGCTAAGTCAATATTTTCCTATTACAAGAACACCTTAAGTTGCCCTAGTTCAGTCTTTCAAGTAAAGATTGGTTCTTTGCGGTTTTCCTGTGAGGATTTTATCTGCACTATTATTGCGAGTGACATCATCGTCAAAGTATGCAAATGTCAAAGGGGGAGAGAAAAAAATAAAAAATTCTATAAAGATGATGTGTCAAAGAAAAAATTGTTGCCCTTTGCCATTGATGTCAAAGGGGGAGAGTATAGTCTGAAAAACACAAAGGGAGAATATTGCCTAAAAAACAAAGGAACAAAGGGGGAGAATAAGAGAATGAAGCACTCCTCAGGTAGGGGAAGAAGAATTTTGTGAAGAATAGGTAAAAATAGTAAGAGAGAGTGTGACAAGAGATTCCCCAATCAGGGGGAGTGTTACTTGATATAGAGTTGTTTTTGTTGTTAATGGTTTGGTGCAAGGGCACCATGGCAGTTTTGGTATTTTGATGTAAATAGGTGTCTAAGCTTGATTTTTGGTTGTTTCATCATATCTTTTATGTAATAAGGTCCATTATGACCCTTTTTGATGTATTTGAGTCATATAGGTTCATTTAGGTGTGTTTTGTAAATGTTGTTAAAATGTTGCAAAAAGTTGCCTTGCAACTTTGCAAATTTTGCTTTGTAAGGAAGGTGAATGGTCATTTCATTTGAAAATTAGTTGAGACCATTGGTTTTTTGTTGATACATGTTTAAAATGCCTCACAAGCATCGAGGAAAACTTTTAGAATGAATATTGGTGAAAAACAATAAAGATGAGCTCTATTTTCTGTGATTTTTCTAAGGTTTTTTGT
This sequence comes from Sequoia sempervirens, assembly GCA_007258455.2. NCBI lineage: Eukaryota > Viridiplantae > Streptophyta > Pinopsida > Cupressales > Cupressaceae > Sequoia > Sequoia sempervirens. The sequence goes on from VDFB02277497.1 coordinate 24,763, forward strand.
AGTTTCTGAACCTATACGGCTTCGTACACACTAATTTTCATGAATTGAATTGAAATCAATATAGTTATGTCTCTTCTTTGATTTTTCTATGGTGTGATTGATTTTCATTGAGAAATAAGTTAGTTTGAATCATTTTTCTTATACCACCTAAAAACCCTAGGCTTAAGGGTTTGTAGACAAAAACTATGATTTGCAGTCCATTCCACCATTGAAACTTGGCCAAACTCAGTGGAATGGAGGGGTTGAATATGTTTTTTGTGTTTCTAAATTTGTTTGAGTAGGAGTTGGAGTTTGGGGCAGATTTGAGCTTTCCCTAGCCTAACATCTGCATGTGTTAGGCTTAGGAAAGTTGGGTAGATTAGAGATGTTTTGGTGATGAAAACTATATATTGGGACCCTATGTCATGTTTTAAGACTTTTGGAATGGAATTTTGAAGATTGGTGATTGGATTTCATATACTTGCTTTGGAAAAGTGGCCTAATTTGGCCTTGGAGCAACGTAGCAAATAAAATTTGAAGGTTTTGGTGCAAAATAACCCTGGTCCCAAATGAGATATGTCGCAAATGGGCCAAATGGGTATCTGATATGGTTAATTTTTTCTTGGTTACCATCCTCTAAAAGATATTCCTAAAAACCTAGGATTGGAGACCTAGTTGTGAAATTGTGAAATTGAGAGGGAAACGACCATGGTTAGGTTTTGAAAACTTGAAGAAGTGTTTGAATTGTGTTTTTTGATCATACTCCACCCTGCTCTTCATCAAGTGGTATTAGAGCATAGGTTATGATTGAAAGTGGAAAAGTGGATGAAAGTTATCATAAGCAAAATTCCTCCAAAGAGTAATCTAATGGCCAAAGAAGTCAAAGAACTAAAGGAACAATATGCAAAGGATGTGAGACTTTATAAGCAGTCTCATAAATCTGCCCTTGCCAACATTGCAGCCCTGGAGAAGAACCAGAGAATAGGAATGGTCAGTGGTAACCAAAGTGACATAGAGGATGAGGGTGAGAGTGAAAACCCTCAAGTAGGAGTCCATGATGATGAGGACTTGAACCCTAAAGAGATGAGAATGGTCAAGATGTTGAAGGCTATCAAGGGGGATACTCCAAAGGTGAAAGTTGAAGTGCCTATGTATGATGGAAAGATGGACAGTGAGGAAATGTTGGGTTTGATAGATTCTCTTGATAATTTCTTTGAATTTGAGGAGATAGAAGACAATAAGAAGGTGAAATTTGCAAAACCCAAGTTGAAGGTCCCTACCCTAACATGGTGGAACTATGTTCAAGAGGAGATAGTTAAGAAGTGAAAAACAAAGATAATTTCATGGGATAGCATGGTAGCAAAGGTGAAAGCACAATTTCTGCCTATAGATTATGCAATTCAGACCTTTAGGAAGCTGCAAAATTTAAAGAAAAAAGAGTTAGAAGTGATGGCATACATTTAAGAGTTCCATAAACTAAGTATTAGAGCAAGACATACTGAAGATGAGGTAGAAAATGTTGCAAGGTATCTAAATGGGCTTAGACTCAACATTCAAGATTAAATTGGTCTCACAACACCTAGGACAGTTAAGGAGTGTTTTCAATTGGCTGTCAAGGCAAAGGAAAGGATAAAAAGAAGACAAGAGCGGAAAGGAAGAGGCAGGGGAAAGAATTTCAAAGGTAGAGGAAACTTGTGTGCAAGGGGGAAGTCACAAAAACAAGGAGAGTCAAGTGGCCATCAAGAGCAAAGTGGTGAATCAAGTGGCAAAGCTAATTTCAGAGGTAGAAGATTTGGTGGAAGAGGTAGGTTTGGTGGACAAGGGAGAGGGTCAAATACCTTCTTAGGCAAATGTTACAATTGCAACCAATTTGTTCATCCAACATGGAAGTGCCTAGACAAGCAAGCACCAAGTTCCCATGGAGGTGAGCGAAAAACCCAAATTGTGCATGAGAAAGACAATGAAAGTGTTAATTCACCATCTCAGCATGCTACTCCTAAGATAGGTGAGTCTATGATGATGAGGACACTCATTAAGGTGCCAATAGTCAAAGAGCCTCCACAAAGGAAATCCTTGTTTAGAACCACCTGCAAGTCACATGGAAAGGTATGCAAAGTAGTTGTTGATTTAGGTTCTACTAATAACTTGGTTTCATTAGAAATGGTAGAGAAATTGAATATGAAGACAATTCCACACCCCACACCATACAAAGTGTCTTGTCTAAATAAGGGTCAACAAGTCTTGGTCAATGAGCCAACATGGGTAGAGTATAATATTGGGGGTTATAAAGACAAAATCCTTTGTGACATCATCCCCATGGATGTTTGTCACTTGCTGCTAGGAAGACCTTGGTAGTATGATAGAAAGGTAAAGCATGATGGCCATAAAAATCTTTATGTGATAAGAAAAGATGGGACTTCATTCACCTTGAGACCCTTACAAGATGAGAAATTTGAAAAAAAAATTGGGTCTAGTGTTATGGTAGTGGGAGAGAAATAATTTTTGAAAACAATGAAGGAAGAAGGTGGACAAGGATCTGCCTTAGTGATCAGACATAAATCTGTTTTATCAGCAAACAAGGTGGAGGGTATAGCTAGCAAGGTTCAAGCTTTGTTCAAAAAATAAAAGGACATTGCAGTTGATGAGTTACCAAGTTCTTTTCCTCCCATGAGAGATGTAAGCCATCATATAGACCTGATCCCTGGTGCAAATTTTCCAAATAAAGCTACATACAAGATGAACCCTAAACAAAATGAAGAAATAAGAAGGCAGGTCGAATAATTGTTAGATGAAGGCCTAATAAGGGAAAGTGTGAGCCCTTGTGTTGTCCCTACAGTTTTAGCACCTAAAAAGGATGTAGATTGGAGAATGTGTACTAACTAAGGGAAATCAACAAAATTACAATCAGATATAGGTTTCCAATACCTAGAATGAAGGATTTAATGGACTGCTTGGGAGGTGCATGCTATTTTTCAAAGATAGACTTAAAAAGTGGTTATCATCAAATTAGGATAAGAGAAGCGGGTGAATGGAAAACTGCATTTAAAAGTAATGAAGGTTTGTATGAGTGGATGGTAATTCCCTTTGGACTGTAAAATGCTCCAAGTACATTTATGAGGTTAATGAAGGAAGTTTTGAAGCCTTTCATTAGAAAATTTGTTGTCTTGTATTTGGATGACGTGCTTGTTTTCAGCAAGACAAAGGAAGAACATTTGCAATATCTTGATATGGTTTTGTAGAAATTGAATGAAGAGAAGTTGATGATAAACCCAAAAAAGTGTAAATTTATGAGAGAAGAGCTAGTATATCTTGGTTTTGTGATATCCAAACACTCATTGAAGATGGATCCCACCAAAGTAGAGGCAATTCTCAATTGGCCAACTCCAAAATTAGTAGGAGAGGTAAGAAGCTTTCATGGACTTGCAAGTTTCTATAGGAAATTTATCAAGAATTTCAGTCATATCTGCTCACCCATTATTGACACTGTTAAAGGAGATAAAAGGAAAATATTTTAGTGGAATGATGAGGTAGAAAGAAGCTTCAAATATCTGAAAAATAGAGTGGCACAACAACCTATCCTTACTTTACTTGATTTCAACAAGGTTTTCACTATAGAGTGTGATGCAAGTGGCTTTGTAATTGGTGCAATTTTAAGCCAAGAAGGAAAACTAGTGGCTTTCTTCAATGAAAATCTTAATGAAGCAAAAAGAAGGTATTCATCATATGATTTGGAGCTATATGCAATGGTGTGGTCCCTTAAGAAGTGGAGACACTACCTTTTTCCAAAGGAGTTCATTGTTTTCACCAACAACCATGCCTTGCAATTTTTGAACAGTCAAGACAAGCAAAGTCATAGACATGTAAAGTGGGTAGAGTATTTGTAGAGCTATACCTTCACCATAAAACACAAAAAAGACCAATCCAACAATGTAGCAGATGCTCTAAGTCGGAGGTCAATGTTGGTGCATGAAATACATATTCAAAGTGTGGGAATAGAAGCCTTCAAGGATAAGTATGTGGAGGATGAAGACTTCAAAGAGGTATATTTTATTTGTAACTAGTTTAAAGATGCTTTTCATGAGGAATATTCTAACTTTTTGTTGCAAGATGGCTTGTTGTTTAAAGGTGCTCAATTATGTAAACCAAGGTGCTCCATGAGAACTAATTTGATAACTGAGAAACATTGTGGCAGTTTAGGAGGACATTTTGGGGTTGAAAAAACATTGGATTAGGTAAGGAGGTTCTATTTTTGGCCAAAAATGCAAGTAGATGTCAAAAATTTTGTGGAAAATTATACAATCTACCAAAGAGCCAAGGGTTCTACTTCTAATGTAGGACTTTGTCAGCCCTTGCCAATACTTAACAGACCATGGGAGAGTCTAAGCATGGATTTTGTATTAGGTTTACCAAGAACTCAAAGGAGTTATGATAGTGTATTTGTTGTTTTGGATAGATTTAGTAAGATGGCTCACTTTATTCCATGCAAGTGCACAAATGATGCTTCTCATATTGCAGGGTTATTCTTCAAAGAAATAGTTAGAATTCATGGTCTTCCATTAACAATAGTTTCAAATAGGGAATCAAAGTTTATTGGTCACTTTTGGAGGACCCTTTGGAGGAAGCTTGGAACCAATTTGACCTGCAGTATTTCCTATCATCCACAAATGGATGGGCAGACTAAAGTGGTCAATAGATCACTTGGAAATTTTCTAAGATGGCTCACAAAAGAGCATGGACAACAATGGGACTTGATTCTTCCGTAGGCTAAATATGCTTAAAATGATTCCATCAATAGAAGCATAGGGAAAATTCCATTTGAAGTGGTGTATGGTCTAAAACCAAGAGGTTTATTTGAGCTTAGAGATTTGAAGGGAATGGAGAAGGGGAGTGTTGAGGGAGAAGCATTTGCAAAAGCTATGAGGGAGATACACCAACAAGTTAGAGACAATTTGCAGAAAAGTGTTGAAAAGTATAAGAAGCATGCTGACTTGAAAAAAAGGGATGTACAATTCAAGGAGGGATACTTGGTCGTTGCACATTTGAAGAAGGGGAGGTTACCAAAGGGAAAGTACACCAAGTTGTTGATGAAGAAAATTAGGCCTTGTAGAGTGGTCCATAAGTTTGGAGCTACTGCATATGAGATAGAACTCCCTCCTAGAGTTGTTATCTCTCCTATCTTTAATGTTGTTGACCTATACCCTTTTAGGGGATCTATGGATGCAGGTACAAGTGCTGATGCAAATGTTTCTGATAAAGAGTGGGTCAAAGATCTACCACCTACTGAACCACTGAAGCTTGAAACCATTTTGGACACTAAGGAGGTGAAGAGAACAAGGCACAAGGTTTATAATTAGTATTGTGTGAAGTGGAAAGGGTTACCCCCTGAAGATGCAACATGGATATCAGAGGAGGATATTAAGAATCATGGAACATCAGTGCAAGAGCTAATCTTAGGTAGAACCTAAGATTCTTCTCTGGGCGTATGGTGCAGGGGCACCATGGGAGTTTTGGTCTTTTAATGCAAATAGTTGTCTAAGCTTCATTTTTGGGTGTTTCATCATATGTTTTATGTAATAAGGTCCATTATGACCATCTTAGATGTATTATATAGGGTCATTTAGGCATTTTTGTAAATGTTGTTAAAATGTTACAAAAAGTTGCTTTGCAACTTTGCAAATTTTGTTTTGTAAGGAAGGTGAACGGTCATTTAGTTTGAAAATTAGTTGAGACCATTGTTTTTTGTTGATACATTTTTAAAAGGCCTCACAAACCTCGAGGAAAAATTTTGGAGTGAAGATTGGTGAAAAACAATAAAGACAAGCTCTATTTTATGTTATTTTTATGAGGTTTTCTGTAGTTTTTGAACGTGTATGGCTTTGTACAAACACTAATTGTCATGAATTGAATTGGAAGTAGAAGAGTGATGTTTCTTTGATTTTTTTGTGGTGTTATTGAATTTCATTGAGAAATAAGGTAGTTTGAATCATTTTTCTTATACCGCCTGAAAATTGTAGGCTCAAGGGTTTGTAGACAAAAACTATGATTTGCAGTCCATTCCACCCTTGAAACTTGGCCAAACTTGGTGGAATGGCGGGGTTGAATATTTTTTTTGTTTTTGAAGTTGTTTGAGTAGGATATGGATTTTGGGGTAGATTTGAGCTTTCCCTAGCCTAACATCTTCATGTGTTAGGCTTAGGAAAGTTAGGTAGATTTAAGATTTTGCAAGACAGCAAACTTGTGACAAGTTTTGGTGATGAAAAATGTAGATTGGCACCCTACATGATGTGTTAAGAATTTTGGAATGGAATTTTCAATATTGGTGATTGGATTTCCCACACTTTCTTTGGAAAAGTGGTCTAATTTAGCCTTGGAGCAGGGTAGCAGATCAAATTTGAAGCTTTTGGTGCAAAACAACCCTAGTCCCAAATGAGATATGGTGTAAATGAGCCAAATGGGTATCTGAGATGGTCATTTTTTTGTGGGTTACTGGCCTTCTCTAAAAGATATGCCTAAAAACCTAGGTTTGGAGACCTAGTAAAATTGAGAGGGAAACCACCATGGTTAGGTTTTGAAAACTTGAAGTAGTGTTTGAATTATGTTGTTTGATCATACTCCGCCCTGCTCTGCATCATGGTTTTTTAATTTGGTGTTGCCATCAATGACAAAGGGGGATATTTTTGGAATATTGTTGTTGTTATCATTGATGTCAACCTCTAGCATTGGAGCTATTGGTATATTGAGTTGTTGAATATTGTTGGTAGTGTGGATATGATGTGGTTTGGTATCACATTGCTATCAACCCCTAGTGTGGAGACTATTGGTTTTTTTGAGAGTGTTGCACTATTTTTTCATCTATATTATCTTTTGATGTCAACCTCTAGTGTATTCATGATGAGAAGTGTTGTTGATGTAGTTGGTTCACTTGGTTTCCAAGTTCTTTTGATAAAATTTGAATAAAAGAGTGTTCAGTGTGACAAAGGTGTGTTCAATGTTGTGCTCCTCATTTCTTCATGGTTGATGATATGCTTGTGTGGTTTCAACATGATGATCAAAGGTGTTCAAAAGTGTTATATCCATATTTTTCAGGGTTTGGATCATGCAAAAGTGGAAGATGTGTTTGACAATGTGTTTTTTTGTGAAGAAGGTTGTCTAGGAGGAACGAGATTGCTCCACATTTCTCCATGTTGAGGTTTCTTGTCTTGCGGATTTAGGAATGTGTGTATATTTTTTGTAACTTCCTTCCCTTGATGTTTCAAGTGTTGGAGTGTTTTGTAAGGTTTGTTAGTAAGTTGTATGTCTATGTCAATGTGTCTAGTTGCACAAAATGAAAGTGTTCTTCAATTTCAAGTGGTTGCATCTTGAATATTATAATGATATGGAATATTCTTTGATGTTGTGGAGAGTTTCCAAGTGGTTCGTGAGGTGTTTCTAGACCTAGAGAGATGTGTATGTGGTTGATTTTTAGTGTTAGTATAGGTTTCGTTGACCTAGCATGCTAGCGCTAATTACAGAGGTTGTTTTTTGTTAGTGGAAGTGCGGTGATGCATGTTGATATAGATTTGGTTCCTAGTTAACCCTTGATGTGTTCTGCCTTCACTTCTTTCCACTGCAGAGGTGTTTGGTGATGACCTATTTTGGTGTTGTACATTTGAGGTGTATATGTTTCATTAAGGCTGACCTAACTGAGATTATTTAGGTGAAGTTGGTGAGATGTGAATATAATCAAGTGTGGTGATCTGAGTGTGAGCTTAAACACTTATGACTTATAGATGTAGTGAGTAGAAGGTATCTACATTTCAATGTGCTTGAAGTTACTAGAGGTAGTGATCCTAAGGTTGTGGATGGAATAGAGTTGTATTGATGGATTTCTCCTATTTCCTTGAGATAGTGAATCTCTTTGTAACAATATTCTTCCATTCTTTCTTCCAAATAGTGAGTCCTTTTGGCAATGATTCTCTTCTTTTTCTAGCCATTGAGCCCTTAGTAGTGAGCCTAATTGTATTCAGTGTTGTTATTCATATATATGTGAGCTAATCCTCACTATGTTTTTTTCCTACTTAGGGTTTTCCAAATAAATCTAGTGTTCTCTTTTGTATGATTGTGTTTGCATTGTCGTTTCACATGTTTACATTTTGTTAATGCTTAGTGAGGGTTTAGAGTTTGATAAGGTTTAAAAGTTAATGAGGGATTGAATATTTTAATGTACAACTGATTCACACCCCTCTCAATTTTCCTATCCATCTAGCAAAGGTAGAATGAGCATAATTTGTAGAAATCCTATCAAAGTTTGAAGAATTATTCCCTAAAATATTTATAGATTTAAAGGGGATAAAAGAAGTGGGCATAATGAAGATACAACTAAAATAAGGGACTAAAATAGTATGGAAAAGACCATATAGACCTAACCCAAACATGAAAAAGAAAGTAAAAGTTGAAATAGATAAAATTCTTGATGTGGGAATAATAAAATTGATAAAAGATGTAGAATGGATAAGTTCTACAGTCCTACAAAATAAAAAGATAGGAGAAGTAAGAATATGTGTTGATTTTAGGGAACTGAATAAATCTTGCATACATGATCCCTTTCCCACACCATGTACAAAGAAAATATTAGAATCAATTGCTAGAAGGGAGATTTACTCTTTTACTAATGGGTTCTTTGGTTATCACTAAGTCTGAATAAGGGAAGATCATCCCAAAACCATATTTGCAACAAAACAAGGTTCCTACATGTATACAGTATGCAAATAGCACTAAAATTAAATAAATGTATGTTTGTGGTAACATATAGAACATTATTAGGGAACATAATATGTAAAGATTGCCTAATGGTACACCCCATGAAGGTTACATTAATTATGACACTGCCACCTCCCAAAACTGCTCCAAAAGTTAAAACCTTCTTGGGATACATCAATTATCACTGTAAATTCATACAAGGTTATGTTGTTATTTTTGCATCATTGGAGGAACTATTACAAAATAAATTTTGTAAGAATATTAAATGGAATGAAGACTATCAAACTATATTTGACACATTTAAAAAAAAAATTGTGGAAGCACACGTCTTAATATTTTTAGATTGGAGCATATCATTTTATGTGCATGTGGATGCATTTGGGATAGCAATAAGAGAAATTTTGGCTGAACATAAAGTAAACAAGGATCATCCCATAGCATTTGCAAGAAGAAAACTATCAAAAGCAAAGAAAATTGCACTATAATAGAGAAAGAGGCATTAGCAATGGTCTATGCACTCCAAAAATTTGGACATTACCTACTTTCCACTCCCTTTACTTTATATACCATGAACCACTAAAGTATCTACTAAAAATACTTATTTTACAAGGTCGGATATGCAAGTGGATGCTTTGATTTCAAGAGTTTTACTTTAACATAATGGTAAAACATGGAAATAACAACTAGGGTATGGATTATTTGTGTAGAATAGAAACATGGGAGGAACCAAAGAATCAACCAAGGATCTCCCTAGTGAACACTTATTCAAAGTAAATGTGATACCAGAAGAATTACATGACATTGATACACATTTATAAACTAGTGAATTCCCTAAAGATATTTCACTATAGGACAAACAATCTCTAATGTAGAAGTCCATACATTATACATTAATAGAAGGAGAAATGTATCACATAGAAGAGATGAAATTATGATAAGAGTTTCTATGAACATGAGAAGGAATCTATCTTAAGGGAATCACATGAGGGTATAGCCAAAGGAAATAATTGTGGTCACACCACAACCAAAAGAGTTAAATTAGATGGACTTTGGTGGCCAACTATTCACAAAGATGCAAAGAATTACACAAAGAGTTGTGATACCTATCAAAGGGTTGCAAAAACTACCACAAAAGATGAAATCCCCCTAAAATCAATACTAGCATGAATTCCTTTTGAAAAATGGGAAAATAGACTTTTTTGACCCCATTGATCCCCCTGCCAAGCATTCAAATGCAAGATTCATAATAACATGGGGTGGAATATCTAACAAAGTGGGTAGAAGACAAACTGACGAAGACTTGTATTGTAAATACTTCTACAAGGTTTTTATATGAAAGCATAATCACTAGATATGGATGTCCATTAAATATTATGAGTGATTAGGGTAAACGTGTTGTAAATAGATTGATTGCAGAACTATAACTAAACTTTATGATCACATCTAATAAGAGATCACCTTATCATCTTCAATAAAATGGGGCAAGTGAAGCTCTAAAAAACATAATTAGGATGAAACTAACTAAAATGTGTGATGGAAATAGGTCAAACTAGGATATAAAGTACCTACAGTACTTTGGGCCTACCACACATCCTATAAAAGTACCAGCAATTTCATGCCATTTCAACTAGTACATATGGAAATGATGTTGCAATTCCCATGAATTTCATAATCCCTAACCTACATATTGCACTTTCTTTGTGGTTGGATGATAATGATTCTTTATCACAAAGAATAGAAGAATTAGATAAATTGGATGAAAATAAACTCATAGCCTTGTACAACCAATAGTTAGAGCACAAAATACAAAAAGCATGACATGGAAAAAACCTCTAGCTCAAAAATTTCAAGTAGGTGATTTAGTCTTACTATATGATAACTAGTTCAAAAAGAAATGAAAATTGAAAGTAAGGTGGTTAGGACCTTACTACGTACATGAAATTGTGGAATTTAAAGTGGTAAGATTAAGAAAACTAGATGGAGATTATATAACAGGCTATGTAAATAGAGAAAGACTTAAACACTATCACCAACTAGAAGGATGTTTAAAATAAAGAGAAATATTAACATGTTGTACATTAAAGATATCAAGTTTCCACAATCCATCAAGTGGTGCAATAAGATTTCTGGATTTGATTGTGTTTTGGTTTTTCACATCAATGTTTCAAATCACACTACATGATCCATCATCAGGATGAAAGAGAGTTGGAGGAGAAAATTGATTGTTGCAGACCAAAGTAAGCTAAAAAGAGATAGAGGGGGGGACACAAGGAAGGAGGCACATGGTTCAAGGTTGGGGTGGATTAAAAAGAAAAGAAAAGGAGCAAAAGAGAAGATAAAGAAAGCGAATGAACTCCAGATATCACCTTGAAGAGGGAATTATGTTGTACATTATGTATTATAAACAAAAAAAATGACAAAAAATAAAACCATTAATAATCAAGGGTTACAAACTATTGGAATTTTGGAGATGATGGAAGCTTGAGTTGTTTTTTATTTTCTTGGGTGTTTTCATTGATGTGAACCCCTTGTATAAAGAGAGTGTTGGAATACTACTAGTATTGATGATGTGTCTGGAATTTCTTGGTATTGATTTCAACACATGATGGTGTTGTCATTGATGTCCTACTTCAATATAGTTGCAAAGGTTGTTGGCCTAACTTATGTTTGAGGAGATTGTTGTATTTGGAAAGTGTTGCATGCTATAAATGTTGTAGATGTGTTGCAGAGATGTTAGTAATGTTACTGATGAAGTTGGTTCACTTGGTTTCCAAGTTCTTTTGAGAAAATTTAAATAAAAGAGATTTTAATTTGATAGAGTGGTGTTGAGTGTTTTGCTCTACATCTCTTCATGATTGAAGATATGCTCATGGGGTTTGGACATGATGATTAGAGGTGTTCAAAGGTGTCATATCCAAATTTTTAGGTTTGGGATCATACTGCAGTGGAATATGTGTTTGACAGTCTATTTGTCTGGTGAAATAGGGTGTCTAGGAGAAATGAGATTGCTCTGCATTTCTCCGCAGTGAAGTTTCTAGTGTTGCAGATCTAGGAATGTGCTTATATCATTTCTATCTACCTTCCCTTGAGGTTTCAGTTGTTGAATTTTTCCACAAAATTGTTTGGTGTGTTGGATGTATGTTTCAATATGTTTGGTTGCATAGAATGAAGGTTTTTTTAAGTTTCAGGTGGTTGCAGTAGTTGTGTAGAATATCTTGAGATGTTGTGCATGGATATTGTGGAATGTTTTTGTGTGGTCCATGAGATGTTTTTGGACCTTGAGAGGTGTGTTTCGAGTCGCTTGTTAGTGTTAGTGTAGGTTTGATCAACCTGGCATGCTAGCGCTAATTTATGAGGATAATTATTGGTTAAGGAAGTGTTCAGAAGCATGTTAGTGTATATTTGGGTCCCAATTAAGTAGTGGCATGGTTTGGCTTCACTTTATATTGTGAAGTTTTTGGTGCTGAGCTATTTGATTTTGCACGGTTGAGGTGTATATTTTTCCTTAAGGCTGACCTAATTGCGATTGTTTTAGGTCATGGAGGGTATAAATGCAAGGAGAATTGTTGTATGGATTAAGATCAGAGTGTGTGATGCAAAAGATGTGAATGTGATCAAGTGTGATGATCTGAGTGCAAGCCTTAATTCCTATGACTTCCTCATGCAATGAGTAGAAGCTGTCTACATTTCAGTTTATTTAATGAGTAGTGTGTACTTCAGTGGAACTATATCTTCAGCATATGAGAGATGCATTATTAGTAGTTCAAATTGGTAGTGAGTCATCCCTTCTTCTACTCTTCTTCTAGATAGTGAGTCCTTTGGTAGTGATCCAATGAGAGTGAACCTTTCTTTATCTTTTTGGGAAATGAGCCCTTAGTAGTAAGCCTTATTGTATTTGATGTTGCAGTTCATATATTAGTGAGCTAATCCTCACTATGATTTTCAACTTCTGTGGTTTTCCACATAAATTTTGTGTTCTCATGTGTTTGGATGTGTTTACATTACTACTTTACATGTTTACATTTTTTTAATTCATGTTAATGGTTTAATGGTTGTTATGGTTTTAAGGATTTAAGAAGATCTGAATGTTGATGAGGGTCTTTGATGTTTAAAGTATACAATTGATTCACCCCCATCACTCTCAGTTCTCTTGTGCATCTAACAATTAGTATCAGAGTTATGGTTCCCAGGAAGAATCTTAACCACTTGAGATAGATCTAGATGGTGTCTAGGAAAGTTGTCAAAGATCCTTTTTTTGATGGAACAAATTTTTCCTACTGGAAAGCTAAGATGGAGTCATTTATGGTTTCTTTTGGATTTGGTTATTGGAGGTCTATTAAAAATGGTTATACTATTCTTACAAATGGTCCAACAAGTGATCATGAGATCAAGGATTATGAAAACAATGGAAAAGCAAGGAATACAATCTTGAGTGGTATTTTTTAATTTAAACTTGGAAAGGTGATAAATTTGAAGTCTTCTAAGGAGATTTGGAAAAAGATGGAAGGTATCTATGAAGGATATGATAAGGTCAAATAAGTGAAGATGAAAAACTACAATTAATAATTTGAAGCCCTAACGATGTCTAAAGATGAAGATATTATTTCCTACATGCTCAAAGTTGATGAAGTTGTCCATGCCTTCAATGGTCTTGGTGGAAAGATGGATGAAAGTGAAGTTGTGAAAATGGTATTAAAAACTCTACCTAAAGCTTATAGTTCTAAAGTTTCTACTATTGAGGAAGCTTATAATTTGGATAATTATTCTAGAGATAAGATGGTTGGTGCTTTAACATCTTTTGAAATGAGAGAGTTTGGTCAAGATGCTATAAACAAAGAAACTGCTATTAAAGTCTGAAAAGTGGGTGTATAGTCATAAAATTGCACCCCTTGCAATTTCACATACATTGTTCTATCTACTTTAGTGTCCACTCCCCTAGCATTTTTGTGGGCTCATTTTAGCCCCTCCATCAACCTTTTTCCCTTCTCAAGATGCTCAACACCCCTTTTCAGCAACTACCCTCATGCATCAGCTTTTGATTGAACCTTGGGCTTTTCCCATTCTTGTCACTTTGTAGTGTGATGTTTCTAGACACTAGTACGTTGCGCGAACGTTCACACACCGCACTATCATCCTACAATGTTTGAATGTTCAAATGAATATTTTTATGCATGCTTCCCACTATCATCTCCCTTGTTCAGTGGTAATGGCTTGAGATGCCTTGTAATCACCCGGGAAGCTTCTTTTTGCTTCCTTTATCTCCTTAAATGTTATCTTTCAATTCCATTGCTTCTTCCAAGTGCTTCTAGCTTCACCTTTATCTTCATTTCAACTTCCTCTTCCACTTATTTGCACCACTGTTTGCAGCACTCTCAAGTTTTCAAAAGCTCATTGTAACAACACTCTTGGATCTTGCAGCTCTATTGCTCTCTTCTTTTGGCTTCCTTAAGCCTTGCAATTCTATCTCCCTTTCCTTGTGCTTGAGAGCATCCTAGGATTCCATATCCTCTATCATTTGCATCTATACTTCATGATATAGGTTCTCCTCCTTGAGCAAGGATTTCTTTTATCACTCATACTCGTTGGTGTTGGTTCTACTCCTAAAGCAGGTTTTTCTTTCACCACATGCTTTATCCATTTCAGTTACACTCTCTCTATCTATTTGGTTGCTTGTGGGGGTGGGAATAACAAAATGGGGGTTTGACTAAGGAAAACCCCTATACAGCCCCAACACTTTCTCTAGATAGTACACATGCAAGTTTTGAAGACATTCACATACTGGAAGTTTCATCACTTGCATGGTTGTAAGCACTTTCTTTCTTCTCCTTATCTTTATCATTTCTGCTTCACTTTATTTTAGTTTTGTTATATTCTATTGCTTTCTCATGTTTCAAGATTTCTTAGTAATTAGATTAGTAGTCACTTTTCCATTTTTTGTGATAAACTCACTTTCTAGTCCGTACAGACACCGGCGTGTCGTGTTGTCATCCTAGAACTGCGCTCCCATCCTTTGGCTGAGAGCTTGTCAGTTTGTCTAGAAAATCTTCATGACCTACTTTTTCTGATTCTAGAACTCTCGCATTGTTCCTTAGGTATTTTAGGGAAGTTCGCTTTGTGAGGCTCTTTGAATGAAGAGAACTCATAAGTAACAAATCCCCCTTCTCTAAATTTTGGTAAACCCGACATGAACAATTTTTTTTTTCAAAAAACTAGGAATTTATTTAACCCTACTTGGCAAGGTCATAACTTTTGACTCGATGCTCTGAATTCATAACCGTTTGCACTATTGGAAAGGTATCCAAGAGGACTAATTCAATCCCTAAAATTTTGTTCCTTTGGTGACCAAATTTTAGGGACCATTGCAAGTTTCAACCCCAAATTTTTCTCTGAAGACCTTTGAAAATGTGAATTACTAGAACCTAGAAAATATCAAAAAAATTAGAAAATCTAGATTCTTAGTTTTATCACCAAAATAAATTTAATATCTTCTTTTATTAGCTTATCTATTTTTTTCAAAATGTTAATGATATTCCATTTCATGCATGTGATGGTGACTTCTCCTTGCCTATGTCACTTGGTATATTTGATCCTTTTCATGAGAGTCCTCTTGCTTCAGAGGATATCTTGTTGCAAGAAGATGAAATCATTGATACCTTTCTTAATATTACTATACCTTCTCTTCATGCCAATGAACTCTCTTCTAGAGATGATGCATTTGTGAATAATGAACCTTTATTCATTCCAATGCACTCTCTTTTGGAGATGATGCATTTGTGAATGATGAGTCTGTTATACCTTCTAATGCACTCTCCTCTAGAGATGATGCATTAACGAACAATGACTCTCCTTCCATATTTCATCCTATTTGGATCGATGTTGAGAATATGTCTTAAAATAATTATTCTACTAGTTGTGATGATTCTGTAAATGTAATATATGTCTCTATTGCCCCTCAAAGGCCTAAGAGAATAGTCATTTACATGAATCCAGCTAGTCCTTCTCCTAAAAGTGTTTGTTCTATTGATGGTCTTCCATTTGATAATAATTCCCTTGATCTTTCTAAGGCTCCCTCTTATAGAGCAGTAGCCCATACTTATGAGAATAGAATGAATAAACAACCAAGTCTTCCTTCACCTCCTAAACCTACAACTAAAGCACCTAGTGATTATGATATTGACGAGCAACCTTAGGTTACTCCGGCTAAGATCTCACTATGGGACTTGATTCAATCTAGTCCAATTTATCAAGGTATTCTTCAAGAAGCCTTGAAAAATATCCTCTTTCCTTCTTCCACTAGGCCAATAGATGTTGATGCATTGATGGCTCATATTCGTGCGAATTCATCAAATATTACATTCTATCTGCAGGAGTTCCCACCTCTGGATGTATAGAAGCAAGCAGACCCTTTAATGATTATAGTTAACATTAACAATATTGGCATTACGCGTACTCTCAATAACATTGGTTCGATGCTTAATGTATGTAGCATTGATCTATTGCCTAAGATTAATATTGATTCATCTTCTCTTAATGCTTCTTCTATTGACATTCATAGGTTTGATAATGTTGGTCGATAAGCCCTATGCACAATAATCTTTCCTTTGAGGTTGGGACACATTACTGTACCTAACCTTGTATATGTTATGTCAAAAAATTACCATATAACCTTCTTCTTGGTAGATCGTGGACTCAAGCTATGGGTGCAATCTCGTCTACCTTGCATAAATCTATTAAGTTCATTTGTAACAATAAAGTAGTCATAGTTAACGCTAAGCCTGATGCTATGCACTTATGTGAGATGGAAGTCTTTGGTCAGGTCTCAGTTGTGCCTAATCTTATCCCTTCAGTTTCTTCCAATGCATCGATGTTTACTCTAGTAGTACCTACTACAAAGGATACTCTTGAGATAGATGTCCCTAAAGAAGATCCTGTTAAAGAAAGAAATCCTAAGTCTTCTCCTTCTACTTCTTCTCAAAAGAAGGCATGTCTTGAGGATGATTGGGGTTCTCTATACTTTATGGAATCCTTCATTGGGGAATATCAAGTTGACTTGATCCACTCAGAATTTTTGGTAACATCATCCACACCCACTATCAAAGATGATTATTATTTTGTATCGTGGGATAATGTGAACATAAATTACAATGTTCTTAGTGTTGATCCTCCTTCTAAGGAAGATGATTACGCTTCTACTAAAGAGGATAATGTTGGCAGTCCTTTCAAGAAGGATGATGGAGATCCCATATAGGAGTATAATCCCCATTGCTGGAACAATGCTCTCTATGAAGATCCTCCTCCTCAAGATTTGAAAACATGTTATGGCCCTGGCTTTAGGCTTGCCTCTAGATATGGTTATGGGCATAAAGGTTGTGGGAATAATGATCAAAGCATTTAGGTCCCTATAGATTTTATACCTCATAAGCACAACTTGGGGCTTGGTTGCTCAAATGAACAATCTAAATGGAAGCCATGGTTGACTGACATGAATTCTTCTCAACCTCATTCTATTGAAAAGATTCATCCTCCATTGTCTTCTATCTTCATGCCTTCTTCTTGTGAGTAGTCAAGATTTTCTCTACAAGAGAAATGTTTGCTTCTTTCTCCTCATTCCTTATCTGAGCAAGAGAAAATTTTGTTGCGGCTTCTCAAATCCTACTTGATTACTCTTCCTTCTCCTCGTAAGAAATTTCATAAGCATGATAAAGAAAAACATCCTTTATGTGCATACCATTGAGTGTCTGGCCATTTCACTGGTGAATGTAAGGCCTTGAAGAATAAAATACAACTTCATGATTCATGTTTCATGACTCATTTATTTGTTGATGCACTTGTCTCTTCTTCAAATTACAAGTGATATCGAGGTTTACCTCTATCCTATATGTTCTAAGTATTTCACATTGTTCTCCTCCTCTATATATTGGAGGAAGTGATAACTCATTCTAGAGATGTGCATCCTTCTTGAAGGACCCCCTCTCTTCTGTATGTCTTTCAATTGGAGAGTCCCTTGAGTGGACCCCTTTTTCTCTTGAAGGGTTCCTGAGGGACCCTCTTTAAAATATTTTCTCTCAAATGAATTCATGGGTGTTTACCTTGGGGGCACCCTAACAAGACCTTTCTTTTAAAATAGTGCATCCCTTGGTTGTACACCTTTCTTCATACCAAGTTCCCAAGGGACCCCTTTGAAAATTTTCCAATTTTTTCATGGTATACGTGATTGTATGCTTACTTGCATGCATGGACGCTTTCAGACATGTTCTATCTGTGGGAAAACATGTCACTTCGTAGGTGCGCCTATGAAGCCACTTTTTGACTCTACAGATTCTTTGTTCCTTGGGTTTCCTCCATGTGATAGATCTTGGGGGATACCTCCCTACAAGTCTGCAAGCCTGTAGGGCACTTCTTTTGAGCTTCCTCCATGTGAGATATCTTGGGGGTCACTCCCCTACAGGTCTTTAGGGCACTTTTTTCTAGGGTTTCCTTCATGTGAAAGATCTTGGAGGACACCTTCCTTGTAGGTCTATTTTCCTATAAGGCGCTTTCATCTTGGTTTCCTATATGTGAGAGATCATGGGGGACACCTCCTTGCAGATCTGTGAGCTTGTAACGAACTTTCATTTGGGTTTCCTTCATGCAAGAGGTTTTGGGGGATACCTTATTATAGGTCTATGGGCCTGTAAGGTGCATACTTCACAGGGCTTGCTTCATCTGAGAGATCTTGGGGGCTACCTCCTTGTAGGTCTACGAGCCTATAAGACACTTTCATCCTATGGGATATGTCCATCATTGGTTTGTAGGCCTTCGGTGCACTTTTTTCAAACTCTCCTTAGGTCTAAGGACTTGTGGAGCTATTTCTCTTGGAATTTTCATTCCTCTCTCTCTCTCTTGATCCTTTTCACTCCTATTCTCTTTCTTCTCAATTTGTATACCGAATCAAAGATCTACATCTTCTTCATCCTATTTATATTCCCTTCCTCTCTTCATTTTAGAATTCTTCTATGTGTAATTTATTAATTTGGCGATGATGCATAGTACTAATACAACCTTCTACATCAAGGTCTCTTTCAATTTGCTAACTCAAATCCTTTAGTTTTTCATGTTCTAACATTATTGTCTAGTGCAAGTATTTCTTGTCTAATGCATTTTTTTTACAGGTCTTCAGCCTGGGGGCATGATTTCATAGTTCAAAGAGTTATCTACTTCCTCTACAGTATCCTTTTGGCATATGATGTTATTTATGTTTAGTATATTTCCTTTAGTGAGCATATTAGTGTAGATTCATATGCCTACTAAAGTGGGGGGAAAATGTATAGTCATAAAATTGCACCCCTTGCAATTTCACATACATTCTTGTATTTTCTTTAGTGTCCACTCCCTTATCATTTGTGTAAGCTCATTCCAGCCCCTACATCAGTATTTTTCCCTTCTTAGGATGCTCAGCACCCATTTTCAGTAGCTACCCTCCTGCATCAACTTTTCGTTGAACCTTGGGATTTTCCCATTCTTTTTGTTTTGTAGCGTGATGTGCCCAATGTCTATGTGTTGTGCTAGTTTCCTACGACATTTCAATGTTCAAACAGCCATTTTCATGTATACTTTCCACTTGTCATCTCCCTTGGTTAGTGGCAATGGCTTGAGATGCCTTGTAACCGCCCAGGAAGCTTCTTTTTGCTTCCTTTCTCTCCTTAAATGCTATCTTTCAATTCTATTGCTTCTTCCAAATGCTTCTAGATTCACCTCTAGCTTCATTTCAACTTCCTCTTCCACTTCTTGGCACCACCCTTTGTAGCACTCTCAAGCTTTCACAATTTCATTGCAACAACACTCTTGGCTCTTGCAACTCTATTGCTCTCTTCATTTGGCTTCCTTAAGCCTTGCAATTCTATCTACCTTTCCTTGTGCTTACGAACATCCTGGGATTCCATATCCTCTATCATTTGCATCATTACTTCATGATACAGGTTCTCCTCCTCGAGCAAGGATTTCTTTTATCACTCATATTTGGTGGTGTGAGTTCTACTCCTGAAGCGGGTTTTGCTTTCACCACACTTTTTCCATTTCAGTTACACTCTCTATATCTATTTGGATGCTTGTGGAGGTGGGAACACCAAAATGAGGGTTTGATTGAGGCAAACCCCTATACATCCCCAACACTTTCTCCAGATATTACGCATGGAGGTTTTGAAGAAATTCACATACTGAAAGATTCATCACTTGCATGGTTGTAAGAACTTTATTTCTTCTCCTTATCTTTATCATTTCTACTTCACTTTATTTTAGTTTTGTTATATTTTATTGCGTTCTCACGTTTCAAGATTTCTTAGCAATTAGAGTAGTAGTCACTTTGTCAATTTTTGTGATAAACTCATTTTTTGTTCCGTACAGACGCTAGCACACTAGAGAGATGTCAGTTCATCACAATGTGCTATCATCCCAAAACTGTGCTTCCATCCTTTGGCCGAGAGCTTGTCAGTTTTTCTACAAAATCTTTGTGACCTAATTTTCTTGATTCTAGAACTCTCACATTGTTCCTTGAGGTAGTTTAGGGAAATTCACCCCATGAGGCTCTCTGAATGAAGAGAACTCATGAGTAGTGAATCCCTCTTCTCTATAGTGGAAAATAATGATGGATTAGATCGATATGATCTTGATGAGGTGGAAGAAAATGTTGTGAGAAATTTGAAAAAGGGTATTGGAAAATACAGAGATAAGCTACCTTTCAATTATTTAGATTGTGGAAAGATAGGTCATTATGCATTAAATGTGCAATCAAAGTTACTAATGACAAGAAAAAGGATCATAAAGGTAAATTTGTAAAAAAGGAGTTATTATGTTGAAAAGGATAATGGTGTATCTGATGATGAAGAATAAAATTATCTTGACGAAGGAACTAATAAATGCTTTTTCACGGCTTTAAATGTTAGAACTAATTCTACTGATCTTGAAAGATGTGTGAACGAAAGTGCTTTAAAAATAGGTCATAACATTGAAGGAACTATGTTTACTACTTTTCATGCTAAAGAGGAGAAGAATTATTAGATCATTGATAGTGGATACTCAAATCATTTGATAGGTGATAAGAGTAAGTTTTTTAAGCTTGAAAAGTATGATGGTGGTCTTGTTAAGTTTTGTGATGATACATATACTAAGATCTGTGGAAAAGGTTCAATTATTTTTTATGGAAAGTATAATACAAATGATGTTCTTTATGTTAAAGGTCCCTGGCATAATCTTCTAAGTGTGGGAAAAATATGTAGCAAAAGATATAATCTTGTATTTCAGAATGGTGGTTATGAAATCAAAAAACGAAGCTCCAATACATCGGTTGCTGCTAGAACAAGGACAGGGGGCAATGTCTATCAACTCAAAGGTAGTGGTGCAAAGTGATTTATGTCTCAAACTAATGAAAGTTGGATATGACATAGAAGAATGGGTCACATCAATTTTTCTATCCTAGTAAGCATAAGCTCTACTGATGTTGTGAGAGATTTACAAAAGATTAAAAAGCCTTTCAATGTAATCTAAAAAGAATGTCAAGTTGGAAAGCAAACAAAGACAAGATTCAAGACAAGAATATTCTACCACCATTCCATTGGAGTTAGTGCATATAGATCTATGTGGACCTACCAAAATTAGAAGCCCATCTGGTGACAATTATTTCACCTTATTAATTAATGATTATTCTAGAATGACTTGGATTACATTTCTTGAGAAGCTCTAGACAAGTTTAAAGCATTTAAGGCTATGGTTGAGAATAAAATGTTTGAGATCTAATATAGGTGGTGAGTTTACTTCAAATGAGTTTAATATTTTTGGTGAAGATCATGGAATAAGAAGGAATTTATCATCCCCTAGAACTCCTCAGCACAATGGATTTGTGGAAAGGAAAAACAAAACAGTTCAAGAAGTAGCTAGGACAATGATGAACAAAGCTAATCCTTTGGATGTCTATTGGAGAGAAGAAACTCATAATCCATTTTACATTATTAACAAAGGTTAAGCAAGAATGAATAGTTCAAAGACTCCCTATGAGTTATGGTATGGTAAACCTCCTACTGTGAAATATTTTAGAGTTTTTGGAAGCAAATGTTATATCAGAAGAGATGAAGAAAACTTAGGAAAGTTTGATGTAAGATCTGATGAAGGAATGTTCCTTGGATAATCTACAAGAACCAAGGCCTACTAATGTTACAATAAAAGGTTGAAGAAGATTGTTGAGAGTGTAAGTGTCAAAGTAGATGAAGAACAACATCAAAGTTCAGTACTAATAGAAGAAATATGAATATGATGAATCCCCTTGCAGTGAAGAATAAAAGGTTGAAGAAAAAGGAAAAGAGTTGATAGTTGAAGAGGAAGAAGCTCTAGAAAAGAATCCTAAGACTCCTAAGTATGTGCAGAAGAATCATTTAGATGAAAAGATCATTGGAGATAGGAGAAAAGGTGTACTCATAAGAAGAATAGATGTTATGATAGAAGAACAAGTGAATTTCTATTTACTTTCTGAGATGGAACCAAAAACAGTGATTGAGGCAATCAAAGATGATAATTGGTCCATGTTGTGTAGTTTTCGCACACATGCCTCACTGAAATTAGGGACCCTCTTTTTCTTTCGCTCTTGGTGTTTTGGCCCTTTGATTTTGAGGATTTACCTTGCCTTGGTATGAGCTTAAAATTCTTATCTTGCTTCCCTAAGTGATTCCCCTAAGTTGCACTTTGAAATATTAAGTTCTGAATGAAGTTCAGGTTTTTACGCCAGTTCGAGATTTTTCACTCCATTCAGATTTTCTCGGATTTCATTCAAGGTCTGACAAAGTGAATTAACACTGCAATTCAAGAAATTTGGGACTTTGCAGAATTCCACCTAGACCAGATTTCTCCGAGATTCCATTTTGCCGTCGGGTTTCCAGATTTCTTCAGCTTGTCCTGTTGAAAGCATTTATGATCACTCGTACGAATTATGAAGGATGTATTTAATCAATTTTTGGGGATTCTCTTGCCATATTTCTTTATCATTCATGTTCTATTGAGATGGGGCATTCAATCCTATTGTGAGTGGTCCTTTGGCATGTTGAACCTTTGAATTGCGAGATTTGATAGTGGTTTTCTAGGTGTCATTGTTGTCAAAGCTTCCCTGGGCATTAAGATTGTTGTCTTTCATTGCTATAATCCATTTCCATTTCATCGAATGGTATGTATAGATTTCCTATCTTTTGATTTATGAATGTGATTGGTCCTTTGGTGTTCTAGATATGCTCAAGGTTTGAATTTCTGTATTTCGGTATTCTGAAGCTAGGGTTGCATGATGTTGATTAGATTGATGGTTCCCCAAGAGAGTTTCGTTCTTTCTTTTCATTTTCATTTTTCTTGCTTGTGGGCCATGCTTATGTTTTGAAACCTAGCAGTTGAGTGACCTAGATCCCAAGCTTGTATGTGCATCAATGGCGGATCTGTAGGGTTTCATACCTAGGGCATCGCTTTTCTGTCTCGATTTGCTTTAACAGGAGCTTTAAGTTCAATCAAAATCAATAGAAGGTTTAGGTCAAACTTGTCAATTTGAGCGAGATCATGAGGGAATGTCGATATTCGTGTTTTCCTTCAGTTTCAAGATTTTCTTGTGCTGGTGGATTTTCCCGAGTTTCCTTGTCCTCTCCGTTTTCCCAGAATGTGTTGAAAATCTGGAATCTTGCCTTCTTCATGGATTTTCATCGATCCTGTATTTTCCCAGTTTCTCCTTCATCCCTTTTTTCCCCAAAGTTCATGTGGTATTGTTATTTTTGCAGAATTCAGGTCTAACCAGATTTTTTTGAACTTTCTGGAAAGCTTTGTGGAACTTAGACATTGGATGAGATGGATGAATTTAACGATGAATGCTTAACATCCCATTCTTTAGATTGATATATTACCATGTTTTATGCATCCTTTATTCTTTTTTGATGATCTATTATTGATATTTCTGCCTTATTCGGGAAAATCCGCCTAGTCTAGAATTTTCTGAAGTTCCTCCCAGACTAGTTCTCCCCAGTTAGCTCTAAATCCCAAACTTCTGAATTTGGTGTTTTATAATTGATTTGATGGTTTTATTATGATTTTGAGCTAACACTTTGACAATTATAAGATCAAAAATTGGATTTTCATGTTAGTATTCGATGGATACAGGTTGAAGCTAGCAAGGAAGTAGCTGGAATGGCTAAGAGTGATATGGAGGGATCCTCTATCTCAGAAGTAGAAAGAGTTAAATTAGACATCAACAGCAGGATCCAAGAAAGTAAGATAGCCTCAGTTTGGTATGAAGTTTTAGACACCAATGTAGGTCAATGGGACTATGAGGAGTTTAAGGTGAGGATGGCACAAAAGGATCCTTCACTATTGGACAGGAGATTAATGGAATCAAGATTATCTCATGTAGCAGGATTTCCACCCATAGTTGAGTTTTATGAGTTGGTATTGGAATTTTCCCGGCACTATGACAGATATTCATAGAGGATAGTTAGTCCTCAAGGGAGAGTATTGCTAATCTTAACCCTGTCTCCATTGCACAGACTTTTGATATGCCTGATAGATCACATGTAATAGCATTCAATATGGAGGCAGCTAAGAGGTATTATGAGGAGGAGATTGTGAAGTCACAACAGGTTATTAATTCTTGGCTTGAGAAGCCAAAGTCTCATTTTTCAAAACTACCTAAGCAGTTGCACAGGGAAAATTTTAAACAAGAATTCTATGATTCCATCACATTGCTTAGCCAGGTGGTAGGCCTAAAGAATGCAGGTATGTTCAAGAATTGGATGGTCCATTTTATTGTGAGGATGGAGTAGGAGAATATTAACTATCATTAGGAAGGCATTATAAGTAGGGTGATTCATGAACAAATGTGCAATGTGCTACAGACCAAGACATTCACCATGACTTCCTATTTAGTGTATGCACTTGCAAGATTTCATCCCTATAAAGGATTGAGCACAAGAGGAGTATTTGGATAGGATGTGATTTATGAATTTTATCCTCATTTGCACTTAGGAAGCTCAAGTTACAGGAGGGTGAATGATGCATTCACCATGCATATCACTAGATTTCTCCAAGGTACATAGCATGTAGTAATATCAGATGATGCTAAGGAGCTAATCAAAAATTATAGGGCTTGGTTCATATAGTTTCCCACCTTCTCCTACATAAGAATTGATGGATGTCAGAGGGCTCCATACAAGATTCCAAGGTATCCCACTAACCATGTTATACTTCTAGAATTTACAAGGAAAATATGTGACTTTCATGCCATTATCAAGAAAGATAAGCATAAAACTGGATTTGGTGGAGATTTTCCTCTGAAGATAGGTACTAGTGAGGTATGCCCTTCAATTAATTTAGCCTATGCTTCTGAGGAACAAATGAGCACTCTTGGGTTGTCTTATCATTCCAAAACATTGGGTTTTGATATCACTGGTGAAGCAAAAAAGAAAGCCAGTAAGGAATACCACCACAGAGATGACATAGAGGACTACTAGGCCAATAGCAAGGATGAGTTTGAGGTAAGAAAGAAGAAATTCTCTAGACTCCCAGTTTATGTGGTCCAGATGTATAGTGTGAAAATGGTTCCTGATCAAGTGGAAGATGATGGAGACTTAATCCAGAGTCAAGACTATAAGCCAATCAAGGACAAACCAATTGGAGAAGTAGACTGGCTTGAAGAAAAAAAATTGAATTAGATCAAATGATGACCCTTGTGGAAAGATACACCAAGTTGTGGCTCAAGCACAAGGTGTGGGAGCTTGAAAGTGAAGGTGTGCCATGCACCTATAATCTGATGGGGGATCTAAAATACCATTCCACTTCTGAAGAGTTGGCGGAGGAAGATCCTAAGGGAAAGACCAAGTTGGATTCTCCTTTTAAGATTAAGATCAAAGGTCCTCAACCAGAAGAGTAGGAGAAATAGAGGAAACCAAAAGAAAAGAAGAGGACTGCTACTTCAAGGATAAAAAATCTGTAGAGGAAGAACTTAGTGAAGGATAAGAAAAGGATGGTGCCCTAGCACCTAAAAGGAGCAAAACAACAAGGGGTTCAATAAAGAAGGGTGAACCTTCAAAGGAGAAAGGTGAAGTTGATCCTTCAATAGTGCTAAATATAGAAAGTTCTAGAGAGAAGACATGAGTATACACAAGGAGATCAGGAACTCCTTCTCCCAAGGACAATGTGCCAAAGAAGGATATTCCTCTAGTAACCTTTGATGTTGAACAATATAAAGAGACTTCTCCACCCCATGAGCCACATGGTGCATCAGAACAACCAATAGATGTGGAGCACCTATCAAGTGAAGGGGGAGAATAATTTCAAGAAGGTGAGCTTCATAGTGCAGCTGCAAAAATGGAGAAAATCCTAAATTCTCCCATGGTAACTTATGAGAATTCTCCCGCTAGAAGTGAAGAAGACAGACCTCTTCAAATAGAAGAAATGCCTGTTAAGACTCCATCACCAATGCATCTAGAAGAGAAGCATGGTAGAGAAGAACATGATAAATATGAAGAGTTTCTTTAGAAGCATGAAGATGCACCCAAAGGTCAACAGGAAGAAGTGGGACAAAGTGAAGTACAGTTAGAGTCTGTTGTTCCAGGTTGTCTTGACAAAGAAATAAGGAGAAAGAAAATTGTTGTGGATGATACCCCTCCCAATTGGGATGAGCTACTGGAAAAAATAGGAAAAGGTAAAGGAAAGAAGAAGGCCAGAGTCATTTCCAAGATCGAAAGGGATGAAGCCAACAACAGAGTGGTCCACATTGCTACTCCTGCATAGAAAAGAATAGAGATGAGGTTACTAGGAGTGATTACAACATGTAGACCATCCACCTAGGACCCACCTCCATGGAATAGGATATTGAAGAATATGAGGGTTCAAGTGTTGCAATCCTGGGAAGATTGAGAAAAGAATCACAAGCTAAACAGGAGTTCAAGAAAAATAATGAAAGACTTGAGAAGTATTTGGAAGATTTGATGAAACCCCTGCAATCCATTAGTTCCTCATCTTCTGCTACAGGTTTCTTGCCCCAAGAGATGCTATCAAAGACATCCCTTCATCCGGAGGAGATGCAATGAGGGAAAAAGATTGGTTGAAAGATGTATTGGCTCAAGACAAGGAAGATGTAGACCTCGTGTTGCAGAAGACCAAAACCATTATGGAGTACACTAAGGATAAGCTAGTGAGTGATGGAATTCTCCCTTCCTCCAGAGCTACAGAACCTTGGGAATGCTTTGAAGCTTTGCAAATAAGGCAGAAGGTTTTGAAGAAGATATATACATAGAGGAGGGAAATTGAGGATACCGTGACTGATATCTACAATAGATGCATCTCATTCTTTGAAGTAGTGACAGGGAGAAGGAAGTTCGCACCAAATAATTTGAGCTTTGAATAGTTGAAGAAGTGGTGGCAAGATGTATATTCTCTAGTCATTGAGGATCCTATTACTGAACATAAATTGGATGATGTAGCCACTTATATTGTAGTCATTGAGAAATATCAAACCAACAGGGTTGAGTGGGATAAATCGATGGAGCAATCAAGAGAAAATATTAATTCCATCGAAAGGAGAATTAAGGTTTTTCCTTTACCACCTATGTCCAACTTGGACAAGGTGCTTTTGATGGTGCATGATAAGGTGTATTGAAATAAATACAAAGGGGAAGGTAGTTAATGCAAGGCTACATCAAAAAATTTGCTTCCCTATTATTTTGCATGCATTAGTCCGAGCTACATTGGAGATCCTAGGCCGACCTAGATGGAGTTCATGCATTTAATGCATATTTTATCTTATTTTGAATTCCTCTTGGCTGACTTGTTTTATGGCCTTCTATTATTATTGTAAATTCTACTTAGGCCGACATGCCTTGGGAGTTTCTATAAATATGGCATTTTTCCTCATTTGTAAGAGCTAGATAGAAAGATAGTTTTGAGCTAGAGTGAATTAAGAAAGTAGAGAAAAAGCTATAAGTTAGTCCATTTTGAGCAAGTGTTGTAACAGAATACTAGAATTGTTGCTACTTTGGGTGATTCAATACAATTGGAGACATTGTGATTTTGGTGAATTCTCTTGTGTTGATTTATCTTGCATGGTTCTTGTGATTCTATCTTTGGAATTTCTTAAGTTATTTCATAAGTGAATTAGGTTTAATGTTAGATAAATTGATAGCGTTTATGATTTAGTATTTGAAGTGTTGCATCAATGCCTGGTCCATACTTTTCACAACCAATTGATTGTTAGTTTCTTTGCAAGGTTAGCCTAGACTTTTATATTCATTGTGCTTAGTTCAATTGTGAGGGTTTATTCATTTTGATTGCAATAGGGTTGTTTTGAATGAATGTTCATGATCTAAAAATATTTAACACCTTAGAAGATTGCACTATTTCTATAAGATTGTAGATCCATCTGGTTCAAGTAGAAATTATTTTTTGAGGGATTGGTCCATTTCAAGTGTTTGTCATTTGCATTGTTAATCTTGGCAGTAGTGTTAAATCTAGAAATCTCTTTGAAACCCTTATCTTTTGTTATTTCTTTTATCATTTGGGTTAAATTTAGGATTGAAGTATCATCATATTGCTAGATATGATAAATTAAAGATTCATTATTTTCTTGTACTAAGGTCCCATTGTGATTACCAGCATTTCCACATTTATCACTGAGTTGTTTATGCATTTGTCAAGACCTAACATTAGAGACCTTGGGGTTATCTCTTGAGGCTTGCTGATAGAGATTTACCTTTCAAGAGAGATAGGATATTATATTCTAGTTGAGTTGTTGTTGTGCAGAAAACATCATCAACGGTCCAAAGAAATGAAGGAAGAGTTAGAACAAATAGAGAAAAATTTGACTTGGGAATTGGTACCAAGATTGGAAAACAAGAATGTTAATTGTACTAAGTGGGAATTCTGGAACAAGCTTAATGAATATGGAAATTTGTTAGGAACAAGGCTAGACTTGTGTGTAATGGTTACTCACATTTTGAAGGTATAGATTTCGAGGAAACATTTTCTCCGGTTGCAAGAATGGAAGATATCAGGATGCTTTTAGCTTTTGCAACACATAAATATTTTGAAGTGTAGACATTGAAAAAGTCCTGATTGATATTATGCATCTAATTCTAATCAACTAACACTGTTTCTTCCTAAATCACCTCAAATTCACCAATTAATTAAATAATTAACATTATTTAGTTTTGATTAATAGGGAAAAACAAGTTTTGAAGGGACCTAAAACCCTTTACATCAGATACAAAATGTTGCTCCAAAAAATATTCAAAAGTCTACCAGCAGCAACCCAACAGCCAAAAAACCAAACACCACAGGTGCCAAACTAAAAGAAGAAAATCAACAACTAGCGGCATCCACTAGCAAAACAATAGGAAAATAATAGACAAAAGACAAACACCAAACAAAAACTAAAAGAATCAACATTATTTAGTTAAATTCAGCTATTAATCAAATAATTAAATTTATTGATTAATTCATCCTTCTTCTAACTATTTTTTATCTTATTTAATTAAATCAAATCATTTAATTAAATCCCATTTTATTCCTCCCATTTGATTAAAATCAATCAAATCAAATATCACAATCTCCTAACCCTCTCCAATTAATTAATTCTGGATTAATTAATCCTAAATCAACTTTGTAATCATCATTATTAATTCCTCCAGCTTTCAACTCCTCAAGAGTTAAATCAACCCATGGTCAACTAACTAGGTTGCACATGAAAATAATTTCAATTAATTATTTAATCCATTTATTTTCCCTCACCAAGGCATATTCCGGAATATTCCTCTCAACAACCTCTCATTCAATTTCCCTCCAAAGGTTTTCAAAAACCTATCACATCCTCTTATATTTGCAATAAATTCTCTTACAACCTTTCAAATCTTCTTACATCCTCTCAAATCTCATTCAATTTCTCTTACACCATTTTCAAATTCTCAACCATCAACATTACTTCTCTTCCATCCTCCTCCATTGACACATTTCCCAAAATGTTCTCCAACTTCCTCCAATAGAATTTTGACACTTGGCACATTCTCATTGGCTTTCAATTTATCCCACATTAACCAATTTCCTTCATTCTTCAAACCTTGGCTTCTATAAATAGAGGCATCCTTTTCATAATATGGATCCACATATTAGGGCATTATCACTATAGGCATTCTATTTCATAGCTATCATCACTTTCATCATTTTAAAGCATAGTCATCACCATTTGAAGCCATTTTCATACTTAGATCATCTTCAACCATCAAGCTTGTCAAAGGGATTGGGAAATGGCTTCTTTATGCATCAAAGGAGCACCACTCCCCCTATGGGATGGAAGTTTAGCTAGTTTTATTTAGATTACATGCTATATTTTGTTAAGTTTCTTGTTATTTCATGTTTTCTATTGAATTTGGCTAAAGAATTTCATAGGGAACACTAGATTGTATTTCTAACATGTTTGACATTTTTCTGTTGATCTCTTGTTAGTTTGTGTAGGTTTGGTGTTCACATTTCAGTGCTAGAAGGAGGGTTGACCATCCTAACTTGTTGAATCTTACTTGATTTTTACAATTTTTTGGAGACACAGGAATGCGACACTACCTTCATGCAATTGTGAGCCCGTAGAGCATTACTTTTTCTCTATAGCATCACTATCATTGCATCACGCCGCATATGCTTGCCTCTATCGTGCTGCTTTTGCTTCACCGTTGCATTCAACCTCTATGTCTTTTGTCTTACTTTCTATCCACAAATCATCACTTTAGAAGCTGCGCCACATTCACACTCTCTGTCTACTGCAGAACGTTGATTTTGATTTTACCAGACCACCACTTTTTCTTTTCAATTTTTCATTTAATAGTTGCAGAGCATCGCATTTGCTGGAAATAGGGGAAAATCAAGTTGGAGGCTTAAAAGCATTTTTTAATGCTCTTTGTAATAGCTTCGGTCTTCAATTTGTGCTTTTTTTTTTCCTATTCTAGGACCAACTAAGATCAATTTGGGCTTAAAATTAACCTAAAACTCAAGATTTTTCAAAGTTGTTTAAAATTGGACCTTAAATACTTACTAGAATTTGTATTTTGGACTAAAATTGAACAATCAACTTCACACTCAAATTTTAGTGCTCTAAAAAGAACTCATTATTGCTTTTGAGGATTTAAAAAGAACTTGTGTTTTCTTTATCTTGTAGTCCTTTTTGCAACTAGTTTCATTGGAATACGTATGCACTTCACGAACATCTTGAGAATCAAAAGCATTTTGGTGACATTGGTTTCCTAAAATATTACCTACACATTTCAAATTTGGGTTTTAATATTGAACAAATCATGCTAGTGTGAAAAAGAGACACTGTGCATGCTCCCTCCTTGCACTTTACGCTAACTGGGAGGTCAAACTACAAGTGTACTCCCTCACTTTTTTTACCTTTAGAGGGATCTTCCTAAGACCAATTTGAAGGTGACTACAACTAGTTTTTTACTCGGACCAGTATATAAATAGATAAGACTAAACTGTCAAGTCCTCATGGTATGTAGGCCTTAGCCATACAGTGTCTTTTAGAATGGGGTACTACAGTAAAAATTATAAGAGCCCCTATTAGGATTTATTAAAGCCTTTAGTGGCTTGTTGGATGCTTGCAAGGTGTCATCTCCCTGATTACCCTAACTAAGAACCAATTTGTATAGAAGCCAAAATCCTTAATATTTGCTGGTGCAAGAACGGTCATTCTAAAGTTGCCCCACATTTGTACTATTCAAAGTAGAAATAGAATAAATCCTTTTAATCTCTATATTTTAAAGATTTTGAGATTTGGTGGTCCTGAGAAGTGTGTGTTGTGGAGGGGAGCCATTGTTGCCAAGTCTCTAGTTGTTCGCTTTGTCTTAGTGTTTGGAGAAATCCAAGTGGGGACTCAACAAATATTGTCTTTTCTATCCTAGGGATTGTGCAATCTATGAGTCAGTTAAACACATTGCTTGAAATCTCAAAACCTGAAACAAACATTCAACAAGGTCACCAAATTTCAAACCCTTTGGAAAGAGAAAATACCTTTGAAAAGTCCACATATTGCTACTTGTCCCTAGGGATTCTATCCTTAGAGGCTTCTAAATATTTGGGCCTACATCTCAATTTGCTTTCTCCAAAGTCAACATAGGAAAATTTTATTGTGCCTTTGATTCCTTGATTTTCACATAATGGACCTTGTGGAATGAAAAGGAGTTGAGACATAGACATTTAGTTTGAAAAACTAAGCAATAAAGTGTTGTTGTAGTAAAAGGAATCCATTAAGCAAAGATAAAAGACAATTGAACCCCACACATGTGTTTCTTCAAATGATTTCCTGCAAGATCAAAACCCCAAAACCAAATTCTATCAATCATCGCAAGCGTCTTAGTCCAAGAAATCTCAAGAAATGTCAGTCAATGCTTTACCAAGTTAGAGATAGATTGCTTTATAACTTTTACAAACATGCTTCAAAGGATACCCCAAACTTGTACTCATTATATTATTGTCAAAATCCAACTTTTTTCCAATGTTTTGAGTATCTCACTTTCTAAGGTTGAAATTTCTTAGAAGTATAGGGGTATGTGCAGGATCATCATGCAAAAAATAGGCCCTTAAGTGGCAAAAAATTTAGAAAAATCAGTGTTAGGCAACTTGACGTAAATATTTGAATAAGTTATCTATATTATTTCAAAAATATGTAAGAATAGAATTTGTAGAAAATTGAATGTAGTTTCTAAAATACTAGGTTTATTTAAAAATAAATAAAATCTATTTGGTGAAAATTTGAAATTTCAATGCAGAGTACTTAAATTTTGGGAAAAAATAAGAAGTAGGTGTCTTCACCACCCTAACCATAATAAAATGATAATATTTTTTTGTAAGATTTTATATATAAGTAGAGGACTCATGTCCGGATGTGATGCATATTTTTTGTAATTTTTTTCCAAGTAAATAATTAATTATGAATTTTTATTACAACTTTTAGAAAATATAAAACTCATCTATCCGACCACCTTAACTTGGTCAAAACTTCATGAATTTTTTTATTTTTAATCCTATAATATGTGTGTTTCGGATTCAAAAATATGATACCGCTTGAAAGTTATAGATGTTTTTCAATCACCTATCGATGAGGATTTAGTCATAATTCTAATAGAAAATGAATAATAATTATTTATTAAATTCAAATTAAATCATAATTTATATTTTTGGAAAGCTGAGAATCTCCTCTAAAAACCCTTTTCGTTTCATTAATTTTGGGTAAAAAAAAGTCGTCAGCCACATACCCTACAAATACCCATAATATTGCCACTTTTTGGCGCACCATGATCCTGCACATACCCATAGCATGTTCTTCAATACCTAGGTATTGTAAACAAAATTCTACCTAGGTTCATCTAGGATCAAAATCAACACTTTCATCCATCCCCAAACATTAATCAAAATCCCATCTCACAAACAACTGTTAGAATCTTGGAAAAATTATTCATGCTAGACTTTTGGTAATCCTTCAAATCAAAATAAAAAATCATCTTGTTTGACTAAGTGTGTGTGGATGAATCCTTCTTCATACACTTAGTTAAATTATCACTTTGTGGACAAATTTTATTCCAAGATAACATCCAACATCTTGGGGTTTATGAATTCATTATCCAAAATCCAAATCAATTCCAAATCAAATCAAAAATCAAAAATCCAAAAGTCCTAAAGTCTAGTATTCCTCCAAGGTTTCTTAAGAGTTCAATCATTCACATCATTCATCTTTCATTTATCATCATTCACCATCATTTGATCCTTAAAACATCCTAGATTTTCTTTTTTGTACCTAAATTTTAGACCAACATAAGGAGTTAGAGGTTTACCTCCTACATTCCTGAAAGTTGATCCTTATTTTATGGCCCAAACTAGATCTCAACACAAGAAAAACATGGAGCAAAACAAATAAACATCCTCTTCAAGTGACTTGAGTCAAACTGCACCTGAATTCAACCCCATTGGATTTAACAAGGGGTTTCCAACTGGAGGATGTTACCAACAATGTCCTAGGAATGACTCAAGATGAAATCATGGAGATAGTCCAAAATCTTGAAAACCACAAGATTGTCAATACAATGATGAGACTTAATCCTTCGCAATACATTATTGCATTAGCAAAGGAAGGGGATAAACTCCCTTTCTGATTTTGATGTAAGCATTATTGTGGAAAAACCTTTTGGTATTATGCCACCAATATCATTTACAGCTTCTTTCCAAAACATCACCCAACCCATCATAGAACCAACATCATCACATGCCCTAAGTCAACCCATTATTACCAAGGGGAGTTCATTGCTTCACGCTCTTCAAACACATCCCCTTGTAAATAACCAAAAATTGGACACAAACACCATCTCGAGTCAACCAAATATCATCCCTCAAGACCCAAAGCACCCTTACGTTCCACTCATTTTTCATGACACCAATAATTCGTCCACTTTTTCCGCATCATTGATATATTCTCTTGATACACAAGTCTCTCTCCCCATGACATCCCAAGGACAAGTGAGTCTATTTGGACAAGGGGGAACCTTTGATGCCTCATCATCACTTCCTCAAGGAAACATACCACCAATCTTCCCACCATTTCCCCCTCTAATATCAACATCCACACCCACACTAATCCTTGGTTTAGGGAAACCCCCTTCACCTATCCAAAATCAACCAAGTCAAAACAATCCTCCAATCATGAATCAAATCAACATACCAAATCCTCCAAGTATTACACCGATATCACAACACCAGGTAGCACCAATCCAAACAGTTCAACCAATCATCACTCCATCTACAACACCTCAAAATGTGGTCTCCCAAGGACCAAGCACATCAACCATACCGTCCACCACACAAC
The DNA here is from genome assembly GCA_007258455.2 of Sequoia sempervirens. Classification (NCBI taxonomy): domain Eukaryota; kingdom Viridiplantae; phylum Streptophyta; class Pinopsida; order Cupressales; family Cupressaceae; genus Sequoia; species Sequoia sempervirens. The sequence goes on from VDFB02277497.1 coordinate 59,369, forward strand.
CCATTGTCATCACTCAAACACCTCAACAACCACCTCAAAATAATCTCATCACACCATTCTAAATCCTCCACCTCCACCACCAAATCCAAACATGGAAAATCAATATAGCATGATGCTGCAAGCTACCCAATAAGCCTACGAAAAGGCACTCCAATGATTCCAAGCCCAACAATCCATGCAAGTTGTGCAAAAATCCACACAACAAGCACAAGTCCAATAAGCTGTACAACAAGCATAGGAACAACAAGCACAATAGGCTACCCAAGCACAAGTGCAAGCACTATTACAACAACAAGAAGCCACACAAGTTGTGCAAGCTACACAAGCCACACAGGCTGCCCAAGCTGCATAAGCCACCCAACAAGCTCAAGCTCAAGCACAAACTTAGTATCAAGTGCAGAAAAATCAAGCACAAGCCTTGTTAGAGAAACAAGCTTATTAGCAAGCTTTGCAACAATACCAAGCACAACAACAAGTGTTGTTGGCACAACAAGAACAAGCCCAAGCATTGTTTCCACAACAATAACTACAGGCATACCAACAAGCATTTCTTTCACAGCAAATCCTACAACAACCTCTCACAAACGCAACACCAAGTACACAAAACACCCCACCTATCACTCAAACAAAAGAACCACCCCATAACACATTCATCCCACCACCCAATCCGCAAAATGATGTGTCTACACAAATTAAATTTCTCTCATAAGTGCTAGACCTACAATCAAGAAAAACAACAAAAACACAAAGGAATTTGTGCCCTTATCCATTCGACAGAAGCATTGCAATGGTCCCATTCCCACAAGGATTTGAGATACCTAAATTTGGGAAGTATCATGGGACGGGAAACCCTGAAGATCACATCAGGGAATTTCATGTTCACTATATGGAAGTTGCATACGATGAATCTTATTTATTGTGATTATTCCCTTAGAGTTTGGCTTTTCCAACAATGGAGTGGTTCTCCCACCTTCCTCCTAGAATTAAAAATTTCCAAGAAATTTTGGACTTATTCCTACAAAACTATTCATTCAACATAGGCATGGATGTGAGTCTAGAAGAGCTATCCGCCCTAAAAAAAGCCAAGGGGGAAAAATTTTCATCCTTCTTACAATGATGGTGATCCAAGGCCAATAGGAGCAAGTGGGCTATGCCAGAAGAACAACAAATTGGGACCATCATTTCTAATCTTGAAGGGACCTTGTCCTTTTATTTGAAAATGCAATGTATCACAACATATGACCAATTCATCCCCAAGGTGCTCAACATTGAAAGATCCCTTATTGCACAAGGGAGCACACCTACATATCATGATAATCATCCATCAACCAGTTACAATGAAAAACCTTGCACATGGGAAAAGAACAAGAATGTCACTAACGATGGTGTCGTTGATGCCAAAGTTATTATTAGTTCCCCAAGGAAAAACACATAATCATATTAACAACTACTAGTCAATAACCAAAACAACACACAAGCCAACACATCATCACAACAACCCAACAATCAAGTGGTCAACAACCTGAATACTCAAGGGGGGCCACCCCCAAGGAACAAGTATACCCCTAAATGAAAATACACACCACTTGGGGAACCAATCGAATTTGTCATGCAATAGTTAGTACAAGCAAATCTCATCAAGATCCCTATTTATGAAAATTATCAAGAACCTCAGGTTAAACCACCTTTGTATAATGAGAAACATCTTTGCGATTTTCACAAAATAAAGGGACACACAATATCCAGCTGCATGGGACTTAAAATTTTGATTCAGGACCTTATTGATGACAAAACCATAACCATTGGACAACCTGCAGGGAATCAATATTTTAAAATATGCATGAATCCAATGCTCGATCACAATAAAGGAAAAAGAAATGGTAAGGAAAAGTATAATAATGTGAGTTCCATGTGTATGACCATGTTCTTGTATCCTTAGATGAGTGGGTCACCGTTGTCAATATCAAAGAATACAGAGCCGACTATGGAGTCACCATATGTGGTGGTAGAATTACTATTCCTAGACTATCACAACCTCCAAAGGCACCTTCCACCAATCCAAATTCAATCCCTAAAGGGTATAATGTCTTGGATCAAGACCCCTGCCCATATTTCCATCATGAATTTTTTTTAAATATCACCCGCACATAGGGAAATCCTAGAAAAGGCATTGGTTGCATCCACCATTCCCACGGATCTTGATGCAGACTAGTTCCAATATATGGTTGGACATATCACAACACCACATCTCCTAATATTCTTAGAACAATATTTTCTGACCCAACCATCTCCCAACCATGTACTCCATCTTGAAGTCAGTCCATACGAATAAAGTCAAACGATTCTTGGTGGATGGATGTGCAAGGTTGAATATTTGTACTCTCAAGCTAATAAAGAATTTTGGATTCTCTGAAGATGTCATTGAGAAAGGTAAAGGAATTACTATTAGGGAATATGATTATCAATAATGGGTGTCTCAAGGCACCATTCAACTCCCTATTCAAGTAGGGCCAACCATCATGGAGAATACATGCCAAGTCCTTGATCTTAAACTTTTGTACAATATCCTCCTAGGGCACCCATGGATCCATGGGATGCAAGTTGTGGAATCCACATTCCATCAATGTGTGAAATTCCCTTATCAAAATCAAGAAGTCACAGTCCATGGTGATCCCGAACCATTTAATTATTGCAAGAATCTGGAGGCCAAGTACTAAAAGATCCCTCAAGTCCCAAAGAATGATTAGGGACCCACATCTTTGTATATAGACCCATCTACCCTAGCCTCCACTTCTAAGAAAAAGACATCCTCCATTTTGGACATTCCCAATATCAAAGTTATCATCCAAGATAATGGTTGTGGAGACTATAAAATGAAGAAGAGTTCCTTTGTTATAGGAGGGCTACCTTAGTCTCCTAGATCCTATGGGAAGCCACAACCAATTGACACACCATCTCAAACCTTAAAAGAAGATACCTCCACATTTAAAAGGTGGGGCGATCTAATTCAAGAAGTGGTAGAAGAAAAGGATATATCAAGCTTATTGTATCAAGATGAAAGGCCCGTACCTAATCTTCCCATGGAAAATTACAATAAAGGGCTACAGTTAATGCAAGGATAGGGCTATAACAAAAATGAAAAGTTTTGGAAAAAAGATAATGGCCTTTTAGAACCCATTATTCCTAAGAAGTGCATGAAGAATCTTGGCCTTGGATGTACCCCTCTGAAGATAACCATATGTGGAAAAGGTTCCCCAGTTAAAAAAGTCAAAGCTCCTTCTTAGTTACCTATATCCATAGATCTACCCTTAGACAACTATACCTTTGACATAACCGATGTGTGTGATGAGGACCCCATCACTGACCTACCCATATTATTTGAAGATTCCTCCCTTTCCATGATTATTACCCTATCTTTTAAGCCAAGTAACCAGACCAATGAACTAAAACTTGTCTACTCCCAACTCACTGATTATGACCAATGAGGACCACCGATCTTAGACATGTTTGAAAATGATGAGGCTCTCTCAAAATTCATGGGACTATGGAATACTCTACCATGTGTAAATCATAGAGAAGGGTTTGATATTGAACTAGACACACATGCATACTATGGGGAAATGATTGAATCCCTCAGTCGCAAAATAGAAAATCTAAGAATAATATCTAGGTCTGTAAGTGAAAACCACATTGTGGCACTTTCTGACTTGAAAATAGTAAAAACAAAGGGCGTATCCGATGGTGAAAACCTCTCTGAGGCACCAAAGGATGAAGGATTCAATCTTCCCCTTAGTGCTATTCATTAGGAAAAATAAGCAGTCTTGGCAGAGAAAAAGAAAGGTAAACTTTGCATGGACCTACGCTAACATGTCCAGTCTTGATCTAGAGGTGGTGGTTCATCATCTAGCCATCTATCTAGAGGTAAAACTTGTAAGACAAAAGCTGAGAAAAATGCATCCATAGATTGCATTACTAGTCAAACTCGAATTACAAAAACTCCTCGATGCGGGCTTCATACAGCCAATTGATTATCTAGAATGGGTTTCAAACCTTGTACCTATTTCTAAGCCCACAGGGGGCATCTGCATTTTTCACTAACTTTAGGTACCTAAATAAAGCAGGCCCTAAGGATGATTTTTATCTCCTAAATATAGACATGATTGTGGATATGACGCAGGGCATGAAATGCTATCATTAATGGACAAGCTTTAAGGGTACAATCAGATTATGATAACCAAATATGGTCAACATAAAATAGCTTTCACCTGTCCATGGGGGACTCACTGCTAGAGCATGATGTTTTTTGGGTTAAAGAATGTTCAAGCTACATACCAAAGGGCTATAAATTTGGTTTTTCATGACATGATTCACAAATCTGTATAGGATTATGTAGATGATATATTATCCAAATCAAAGAAACATTGGGACCACATAGTTGCACTAAACTCCATCTTTGACAGGCTAGAAGAATACAAGGTCAGACTCAATCCAAAGAAATGTGTCTTTGGTATGCAATCAGGAAAGCTCCTAGGGTATATTGTATCAATGAGAGAAATCAAGATATACCCTACAAAGTTCAAAGCAATTCTTGAAATGGAAGCACCATAGACACTAAAATAGTTAAGGGGTTTACAAGGAAGGCTCCAATCCATTCGTTGATTCATAGCACAGTTAGCAAATAAGGCTATCCCATATTCTCATCTACTCCACAAGGGAGTGGCATACAAGTGGGACAAGAAATTTGATCAAGCATTCAATAAAATCAAAGAATACTTGCTAACACCACCAGTCCTCATGCCAACAGTTCAAAACAAGCCATTGATACTCTACATATCAACAACAACAACAACCCTTGGTGCTCTCTTAGCTTACCATGATGAAATGGGGAAAGAGAGAGCCATTTACTATATCAGTAGAACCATGGTGGGACACAAGTTGAATTACATATTCATTGAGAAGGTTTTCCTAGCACTGGTATTTGTTGCACAAAAATTTAGGCACTACATGTTGGCTCATCAGATAAAACTCATCGCCAAAAAATAGATCCTCTCAGTATCTACTTTCTAAAGCAACACTCACAGGGCGAATGACTAAATGGTTCATGACCCTAATAGAATGTGACATTGAGTATGTAGAATGGAAAGCCATCAAAGGACAAGTAATTGTAGATCAACTAGTAGAAGCACCTATGTATTCAGAGAACACACTAGTATTAGAATTCCCTAATGAGTCAATCTTCAATCTAAATGTAGCAAATCACTACAAAGTATATTTTCACAGATCCTATACATAGCATGGGTTAGGAGTGGGAGTCTTCTTCATCACACCACAAGGAGATTGCATACCTAAGTCATATAATTTGTCTTTTCCTTGCACAAAAAAAAAATTTGGAGTATGGGGCTCTTGTCATAGGACTAAGCATTGTAGTACAATGGAAAATCATGGCACTTAAGGTCTATGGGGACTCACAAATAATCATCAACTAGGTCGATGACGAATACCAAACAAAGGATGATAAGCTTACCCCATACAAGAAACTAGTAGAGAGTCTCAAAGAATCCTTCATCGACATCACATTTGAGAAAATACTAAGGGAAAACAACAGAGTAGCAAATGTCATGGTAACAATTGGATCACTCCTTGATATCCCACACAATGTCCATAAAGATGAATTCCTGGTAGAGTAGCTTCTCATACCAGCTTTCAAAGTACCAAATTCTGAGTTTGTGTGTAAAATCATTGGTCCTAGTGATCCTTGGTATCATGACATATAAACCTACCTGAAAATAAGAGTCCTCCATGCTGACATCACCCCAAACCTCAAAACAACCTTTATTACGAAGTCATCTCATTTTGATATCTTAGGTGACACCCTATACTATAGGCGTATTGAGGGAATCTTCTTATGATGTCTTAACCCTGAGGAAGCTTTGATTATTTTAATCGAGGTAGATGGTGGTATTTGTGGTTCACATTCTAGTGGTATAACCTTGGCCAAGAAACTATTGAGGACTAGGTACTACTGACCTACAATGGAGATGGAAGCTCACGACTATGTCCAAAAATAATTTCAATGTCAACAGCATGGAGACCTCATCCATGCACCAGCTCAAGAGCTCCAACTAATTATAACACCATGGCCCTTCTCACAATGCGTGCTTGATCTCATTGATAAAATCACTCCCACCTCATCCAATGGACACAATTTCATTATCACCACCACAAAGTACTTCACAAAGTGAGTAGAAGCCATCTCGATGACCTACATCATAGGGAAGTAGATATCCAAGTTCATCTAGAACTACCTCATCTGTCACTACAATGTTCTGCAAGCCCTTATCTCAGATAACAGGACACCTTTTAAGAACCAAGATGTTCAAGAACTATTCCAAAAATTCAATATCCAACATTGCTTCTCCACCTCATACTACCCACAAGGAAATGGCCAAGTTGAGGCTTCTAGTAAGACCATCCTAAAGATCCTCAAGAAAATAGTCAATGAAGCTAATCATGACTAGCACCTACAGCTAAATCCCACCTTATGGGCCTATCGAATGAGTATCTGCATGCCTACAAGTGCAACCCCCTTCTCCCTAGTCTATGGATCAGAAGCCATCCTCCCCATTGAGATCGAGCTCCCATCCTTAAGAATATCATTGCAGAATCTCATTATTGATAAAGAATATTGAGTGTCACAGTTGAACAAGCTAGAACTACTAGATGAGTGGTGCATGGATTCTTTGAAGCACCTACAAGTCTATCAAAACTATATCAAAAGGAACTATAATAAGAATATCAAGAGTTAGACCTTTCAAGTCAAAGAGCTCATGTTGAAAGAGAATCAAAAAAATATACCAAATCTAAATAGTAATGGAAATTTTGAACCCAACTGGTTGGGACCCTTCATCATCATAGCAAGTTATAAATCAGGAGCATATCAGCTATCTACACCCGAAGGTGAGCCTCTATAGGAGCCCATCAACAACTCCCATCTCAAAGAGTTTTATGCCTAAACTTGCAAGGTATAAATCTAAAAAATACAAAAAAATCAAAAAATATAAAAATACAAAAAAATCAGAAAAAGGATTGAAAACAGTAAAGAAAAAATCATCCTCTAGTGAAAACCACTTGGTGGTGCTTTGGGCAAGTACCTTGGCGGAAACATAGCAAACAGGGGCCTCATGTAAATAAAGCATTTTCCATCCACCATAATCTCTATGGCTTGTTTTGCATCATTCATCCATCGCATTCCATTGATCCTTCCATCACCCATCCATGTTTGCATCATAGCTTGATCCAATGTTTGTATCGTTTTCCCTCCTAGTACTACTTGGCACATTCCTAAGGTCAGATTGTCCTGCCTATATTGGAGTAGTCTATCACATCACATTGGGGGCATGTTCTTATACTAGCATTGGATCAGATTCATGTATATTCTTGAAAACATCCAGAAAATCCAAAAATCCAAAAACATTCATAAAATCAGAAAACCCAAAAAATCCACAAAACATGTCAAAAATCCAAAAATAGGTCAAAAGGTCAAAAAAGTCAAAAATAGAGTCGTTGTGTCAAAATATGGGTCTCTAAGCTCTAAACGTAGGCAAGGCCATCATTTATGTTCCCCTGAGACACATTAGGTCAGTCCTTTAGGAGTCTGTCATAATAAGTTGACAATCCACTTGTATCAATAAATGAGTTTGTGTCAATCAAACTACATGGTCTCTATGTGTATAACGTAGGCAAGGGTAATCTTTGATCAGCCCCCGAGGCCCTTAGGATAAGTCCTTAGGTTAGGTTCTTGGTCAAAAACTCATAAAACACAAAAACATTTGTAAAACATCTTGAAAATACCAAAAACAACTCAAAACATTTCAAATGACCAAAACCATTCAAAAAACCCAAAATCATCCATCATGTTTCATGTTCATCTACAATAAACATCTACTCATAATAAATAATTGTCATCCTCAACCTTTGGTGAAACAATCGGAAACAAGTATGGTAGGTTCAAAAGTGAAAATTCAAATGTCAAAGGTCTCAAGTCTAGGTTAGTAGGTAAACAAGTTGGTTAACTCTTGGTATCAATAGCCCATCATCACCTGTTAGTCTCAAAATCATCTAATAGAATCATGTCCTAGGATGCATCCTTCCTACAATGGACATCAACATTAGGCCTCACCATAGTTTAGTCTCAGTTAGAGGTATGAAGAACATTGGCTTGTTTGTTTACTTGATCTTTGTCTTGTTAATTTATCTTATTGTGCCCATTCCGATGACCTCTCGATGATGTCTAATCAAAATTATTTAGAGAGAAAGGAATGGTACATTAATCATTATCTTTTGTCTGCTATGCTTGTTGGATATTCTTGTAATATAACTTGGTCATGCTTATTTTGTTTGGTTGTAGGGAGGGTGTTTTAAATGCCTTGTTCACTACATGGGAAGGTTTTTATTTCTATGTTTTGGTCCAAGATGTTTGAAATATTTGAGCTTCATCCTAATAAGGTTTTTTATGTCATGTGTGAATAGGGATACTCCAATCTAATTGTCAAGTCAAAGTCCATCACACTAGGTACACTGCCATCCTGGTTCTTTATACCTTGATACATCGTATCTATGTGTGTTATCAAAAATAAGGAAAGTAAGAACTTTATGTTCCTAATCCCTAATAAGCATATCATCATCATTATCATCATCATCATCATCTTGAACTCAAGGATTTATTTATCTTTCTTCTATCTTTTCTATATACTAATAATGACATGGTATCATGACATTCAGAAATAAAAACATCTATATATGCATCCATCCTGCATCCACAAACAATTAGCATACTACACATACCATCACAATAAGAAATATCATTTATTATCATTCATTATCCATCATAATATAATTTTGTTATTCTATGCATCCCATATCCTACACATTTGCATAAGCATCCATTGCATAATTATATAGACATTATCATTAACATCACATTTTGCATCATACATACATACATCACATATAAAAAATATAATGAAAAATGAAGTTAAACCTATCATTGCATTACATCTATTTCATATCTTCACATAAATACACATTTGCATCCATCTCATAAAATTAAATTCATAATAGATCCATGTGCATTCATAACATACATCCATCACATCATAAAGAAGCATACTATAAGCATTACATGCATCCATCCATTCATACATATACATCACATAAAATAAAGTAACCATAACATCATATAAATGCATTGCAAGTCATCTCATATATATTAAAAAATCTAAATTTCATGATACATCAGAATCAGATATTGAAACAAAGGATTTTGGTACCCAAATCCTTCTTTGGTCTTTTAGGCTTTTGCACCTAAGAGGGGAAGGATGGACCAAAATGCACAATGTTTCACTCAAGATTAGTGTAAGGATGGATGAGATATTGATGTGAAGTGTGTGTAGGTGTTTTTGAATACTTACAAATGAAAATAAATGAATGTAATTTAACCTAATGCAAGATGCTGAAAAACACAATGTTGATTGCAAATATGAAATCGAAACCTAAATGAATGAAAACAAAAATTGATGAAACTGAACAGAGTGCACCTGGAGGAAATTACTATGTTGGAAGGTTTTGGAATGTTCCAAAAGTCACTATTTATGGCTATTGGGACTGATTAGCCATGCATGGCGAATTAGTCCTGCTTCTAATGAAAAGTCCTAGAAACCTGTTTCTGACTGTCGAGAGCTGAATTATGAAAAAACCACTTTTTCAAGCCTATAGCTAGGACTCATTCACCATGGGTGGTGAATTATTCCACCTATAGGAATCTCCAAATTTAGCAGTAGATTATGTGGAGCTAGATATGCACTTCTGCTTCCTACATGTGTCTGCTTCTGAAATTGTCGGATTCAAGTCTGAAGGTGACTTTTTGTTGATATTTTGACTTGAATGATGAAGGGATGACTTGAATTACTTTGAAACTTGATCCTCAATGATTTAAAAGATTCCAAGAGACCTAAATCTGTAAACATACAAGACAAGAGAGAGAGATGTTGAATGTTAGGGCATGGGGGTTTGCCTTGGTCAAACCCCTTTTAGGTAATTAAACCAAAATGATTAAAGAAAGGAATGAAACATGAAACAATGGAATGGATTACCTTTCCATGATGATTGATCTTGAAATTATGCAACATGACATGTAGAATCTTCCCTTGGATGTCTTAGGAAGCTAAACTAATGACTTGTAATGTGAAAGCCCTAACTTGCTTGACTTGAGATAGAAGATAGATGATGAATGATATGGAGAATGTATGTGTGTGAGATGTAAGATGTAAAATGAGGAGAAAAACACCTATTTATACACACTTGTGCCTTAGTATCCCATTAATACCTCATCACAGGCAAAATTAAACTCAAATTTCTCTTACTTCCTGCTCAAAGGTCAAAATTTGACCCAAATGGGACTCATTCACCACACATGGTGAATGGGTCCCATTTTTATGGGACTAATTCACCATGCATGGTGAATGGTTCCCACAAGGCCTATTTTGACAGCTCAGATGCCAAGAGATTAGGAAATAAGGTCTAAAATGCCATCTTATTGGGTATTTGATCAATTTGAACCTTGAGATGCACAACATGGGTTAAGATGGTCTTATTAATGATGATGTAAATGTAAAATAGCACTTGGGACACATAAATCAATGTGAAAGTGTGATTAAATACACTTTACAACACTAAAATAAGGTCCATATAGCCTAGAAAGGCACAAGAACCAATGTGAATGTGCAAGACACATTACAACACTAGTTTATCATTAAATTTAATTCAAGAACCTTCTATATTGATGTAATAATGTTATTAAACACATTTTATAATGTTGAATTGGGGAGAAATAGGTTCATTAAGTCTAGAAAAGCATGAAATCATCTTACAACACTTTACAACACCTTTACAAGACATCATTATAAGCATGTTATTCAATTTGCAAGGGTCCAAGACCTAGTGTGGATGCATAAAATGCCTCACAAAACCTTAATCAAGGCCTCATTAAGTCTAATTAATCTCATGTCAAGCAAAGGGTCATTTTTTCTATAGCACAAATATATAGTATCATCATCAAATATACAAGAGGCTAATGAAAACTTAGCCAATGAATGTAAACACAACATAAATTAGGTTGTACAAATAAAAATGTGTCTAGTGCACTATTAGTGCCCCGAGATATTCTCGCTCTATTAGTCCCCGTGGTGACTACCTCAGCTTTCATGATGAGACCTTGATGGTCTCCCTAATGTCTCTGTGCAATGGGTCATGCTAGGTGCAACCTAGCTGATATGGGAGAAATCTAGCTCCCGTCAATCCTATGCCACGGCCCTGTAATATAAAGTCCTATAATATGGGGCCTCCTACATGGCTCAGTCGTACATCTCGACTGGGACTGTGGCCTAACCCTACACCTGCTATGCTACCGCCTCTAGTTGTTGTCTTTGTACCTACTATAAAGCCAACTCAAGGTTTGTGTCGTATCTCATTTGGTGCTCCTATGCTACCTCCTTTCATGCTTGATTCCTCTCCTAGATCAGGGTCTGAATATGTGCCTGGGCCTACTATAGTTGTCATGTCAGTTCCTGTACCTATGCTTGCAGTGCCACTATCTATCTGTCTCAAGGATTGGTACCTAGTGGTGGTGGTCGTGGTGGAGGCTAGTGTGGCTATGTTGGTGGCCTCTATCCAATGGGTAGTGGAATATTTCCATCATGCCCACCATGCCCTGTACCTCCATCTTGCCCATCCTGTGGCTGGTGTCCTAGCTACTAGGGGACCTGACCAATCTGAGGTCCTCTGACTCATCCTCTACCTGCTGCTAGCATTATTGGTAATGTCAATTTGATCGGAGTGTGGGCTCGGAAGTAAGCATCATATGCATTTGTAGTTCTTGCATCTACAGGACCATCAAAGTAAACCCACGACACCATCACAAGCTACCTGAAAAATGGCCTATAATGGAGGGATCCTCTGCCCCCATGTTGTCTCTTTGGACCTCCGTGCAAATATGGCTCTCTATTTATCATCAGGGGCATCTTGTACATCCCTGAACTAGCGAGCAACCCTATTCGGGAGGTACCGCTCTACCATATAGTGCTCCCACCCCTACATGTACCTAAACTGCCAACAGTAGAAGAGTTGGGCATCATCATCATGCCATTTGGGAAAGTGGAGCCACAGTCTCCATCAAAATACTGTCATCTCATTGATAACCCACCTTCAATATGGGATGCCTATAATACCTATATAATGGAGGGTGGTCATCCCTCCATACCTATAAACCATAGGATCATCACGGTATGTCTAAAAATTTACAATCCTGGGCCTAAAAATAGCTATGTTCTCATATGCCCACACATGAATCAATGTAACACTTGCTCCAATGTTGTGGGCCCTGTTGTACACAACCTAGTGCATATCATGATATAATGATGCCAGACCGACTGGCCCCCAAGCAAAGATGGTCATCTCCTCCATCATGTGTGAACAAATGAACTCCCATCCAATGTTGCATCCTCTCACTCTTTGGTCAGGAACAAGGATTCCCGAGATAAGTGCTCTGAAAAAATTTCAAGTCAAGAGAAATCCCCTCATATCTGTGGAACTCAATCTGATCATTGTCAGTCATGTACTGGTCAATGTCGAATAGCTGGAAAATCACATTCCTGTCAGCCTTAATAATATAAATGATTCGCTCACCGTGTATGGGGATTCGCAGGATCCACCATTCGTCCTCCAGGGTAATGGTGGCCTTGCCAGTTGATAAGTGGAATGAGGAGGTCTCGCTCTGCCATCTCTCCACCAATGTAGTCATCATCACAAGGTGCATCCGCACCTTAAGCATCTAGGCTATATGGCAAAATCCAATTGTGCCAAGAAAGAATAGGGCCTCATCTGATAAATGTCTCGCTCTGCACAGAAACCAACTCATGTATTCCTTCAAATGGAGCACTGGTAGGAGCTCCTACATCCAAAATTCCCATGACATCAAAAATCCATAGACCGAGCACATTTTTTGAAAATTAAAAATCCTCAAAAAGAAAAGGTGGTACAGATTTTGCAAAGGCAACGCTCTGTCATTTGCAAAAGAGACACCAAAATCAAAGGTGGCACTCCATCATAAAGGTGAGTTGGAGTTTTGGGGCGATGCCAGATTCCTTTTGGGTTGCACAACACAATCTCGCAAAGGTGAGTCGGCATCTTCTCAATGACCCTAGAACCCTCCAGCAACCCCAGAACCCTCCAGCATCGTGTGACACTCTAATGCAAATGTGGGTCAACATTCTCAAAGGTGACGCCAACCAAAACAAATGTGGCACCGTAGGGGATTGCTTTTGACCAACCTAAATGACCCCTACTAAATGCATCAAAATCATGCAAAACAAGAAAAGTTTTGAAAGGCATACTGGGGGTCCTACATCTTGAGGCTGCTGGAACTCGCGAACCCAATCCATCTGATGTCTGGGGAGCACATGATTTTCCATTCTGTTAGCACCTCAAAGCAAAATCATCAGGGTATCTAAAGGTCAAGTGTGCAAATGATTTGAAAATGACCCTCCTAACCCTATTTATGCATTTTTTTTAGGGTTTTTGAACACATTTAATCTATTTTTTCCTGAACAAAGCCTGGTTTGACCTTTTTCCATCATTGTAAGCCTATTTTCACATCCCATGGGTTGTTTTCTACTCCTGAATCATTGTTAAACCTTTTTCATGAGCTTGACCTAATTTTGCAATTTTTTCCCAATCTCTCAAGGGGGTAGTGTAGTAGTGTAATTCCTTCTGCCAGAATAACTGTGGGGCATCCGAAAAATTAGATTTTTTTTTAATTTTGATCATGGTAGTGTTATTCTTTGAACTGATGTAGCAGGTACTTCGCTTCAAAGAGGGGCAAAATGTAGACACCAAAAAAGTCTTGATTGATACTATGCATCTGATTCTGATCAAATAACACTATTTCTTCCTAAATTACCTCAAATTCACCAATTAATTAAATAATTAGCATTATTTAGTTAAATTCAACTATTAATCAAATAATTAAATTTATTGATTAATTCATCCTTCTAACTAATTTTCATCGTATTTAATTAAATCAAATCATTTAATTAAATCCCCTTTTATTCCTCCCATTTGATTAAAATCAATCAAATCAAATATCACAATCTCCTAACCCTCTCCAATTAATTAATTCTGGATTAATTAATCCTAAATCAACTTTCTAATCATCATTATTAATTCCTCCAACTTTTAAATCCTCAAGAGTTAAATCAACCCATGGTCAACTAACCAGGTTGCACATGAAAATAATTTCAATTAATTATTTAATTCATCTATTTTCCCTCACCAATGCATATTCCAAGGAATATTCCTCTCAACAACCTCTCATTCAATTTTCCTCCAAAGGTTTTCAAAAATATATCACATCCTATTACATTTGCAATAAATTCTCTTACAACCTTTCAAATCTTCTTACATCCTCTCAAATCTTATTCAATTCCTCTTACACCATTTTCAAATTCTCAACCATCAACATTTACTTCTCTTCCATCCTCCTCCACTCACACATTTCCCAAAATGTGTTCCAACTTCCTCCAATGGAATTGTGACACTTTGCACATTCTCATTGGCTCTCAATTCATCCCACATTCACCAATTTCCTCCATTCTTCAACCCTTGGCTTCTATAAAGAGAGGCATACTTTTCATAATATGGATCCACAACTTAGAACATCATCACTATAGGCATTCTATTTCATATCTATCATCACTTTCATCATTTTAAAGCATAGTCATCACCATTTGAAGCTATTTTCATACTTAGATCATCTTCAACCATCAAGCTTATCAAAGGGATTGGGAAAGGGATTCTTTCCACATCAAAGGAGCACCACTCCCCCTATGGGATGGAGGTTTAGCTAGTTTTATTTAGATTACATGCTATATTTTGTTAAGTTTCTTGTTATTTGTTATTTCATGTTTTCTATTGAATTTGGATAAACAATTTCATAGGGAACACTAGATTGTCTTTCTAACATGTTTGACACTTGTTTGTTGATCTCTTGTTAGTTTGTGTAGGTTTGGTGTTCACACGAAGTATATCAGATGGATGTGAAGTCAATATTCTTCAATGGTGAATTGGAAGAAGAGGTATACATTGAATAACCAAAAGGTTTTCAATTGTCAAAAGATGATAGTATGATCTACAGATTGAAGGAAGCATTGTATGGACTGAAGCAAGCTCCAAAAGCTTGGTATGCAAGGTTAGATAAGTACTTATTGTGGAAAGAATTCAAAAAAGGTACTACAAATCTAGAAATTTGTATTTCAAAGTTGAAGGAGAACAAATCTTAATTGTAGTAGTATATGTTGATGACATAATATTTAGAGGAAATGAAGGTATGTGCAAAAGGTTTGTAGAAAGAATTTGAAATCTCAATGTGTGGGGAGATGAATTTCTTCCTTGGTTTGTAGATCAATCAATCAAAGAAAGGTATATTCATATCAAAATCTAATTATGTTAAGGAAATGTTGAAAAAGATTGGAATGGATGACTCTAAACTCGTATGTACTCCTATGGTTACTAGTTGTAAGTTGAGCAAGAATGATGAATTTCCTAAGATAGATCAAAGCAAATATTAATCAATGATTTGTGGACTAGTATACCTTACTGCTACTAGGTCAGATATCATGCATTCAGTTTGTCTTGTGGATAGATTTCAAGAAGATCCCAGAGAATCTCATGTTGCAACAATGAAGAGGATATTTAGATATTTGAAGGGCACTTTGGATTATAGTTTGTGGTATCCTAAGGATTCTAACTTCTCGTTGAATGCATATACAGATGTAGATTGGGTTGGATTTGTAGATGACAAGAAAAGTACAAGTGGTGGTGATTTCTTTCTTAGAAGCAGGTTGGTTTCATGGCTAAGTAAGAATCAAGATTCTATATCATTATCTACTATAGAAGATTATATATTACAGTAGCATCCTATTATACATAGGTGTTGTGGATGAAGCAAACATTGAAGGATATCATAGTTTCATATGATGAACCTATTTCTATCATGTGTGACAATACAAGTGTAATCAATATTTCAAAGAATCTAGTAATGCTTTCAAGAGCAAAACATATCTCAATATGGTTTCACTTCTTGAGAGAGAGTTGCAGAGAATGAGGTGAAGTTGTAGTATGTTCCTATTAAGGATCAGATTGATGATATTTTTACAAAGTCTCTTCCAAAAGATACTTTTGAGTATCTCTAGGAGAAGTTAGAGGTTATTTCCCCTCCTTTTAACTAAGATGCATAATTGTGTGTATTTGTCTAGGAAGAATTTTAATATACATTCTTGGTCTTGTACTAATGCTAAAGGCTACCTCTTAGGGGGAGTAGTTAGCAGTGGTTGCTAGAGTGTGCAGTAAAGAGTGAGTGTATTTTCTTGATGGTGTATGTAGATGTTTCCCTTTGAATTTTGTCAAAGGGGGAGAGTAAATGAGTTCAATACAAGAAAGAGAGTTGGATGATTTGATGACCCTTTGCCATTAATGTCAAATGGAGAGAGAGCTAAAGTGGTTGAAAAACCATAAAGGGGGACAGAAAACCATGGAGAGAGTTGGTTGAAAAATCAATAGTGCAGAAGTGAATATGGTTTAAAGACCATAGGGGGAGATAGTATGGAAAATTATTATCTGAGGAGCAGAGGTGTAGGTGTTGTAGGTGTTGTAGAAGAAGTCTATGAAGAGAGAGGATGAAGGGTAAAGATTTTTCCCAGTCAAGGGGAGTACTTCTTATTGTATTATTTTTGCTGGTTGCTTTTGTTGTTGATGGTTTTATAAAAAGCAGGTCTTGCCATCAATGAAAAAGGGTGATATTGTTGGAAGTTTGGAGATGATGGAAGATTGAGTTGTTTATTAGTTTCTTTTTTGTTGTCATTGATGTCAACCTCTTGTATAAAGATAGTGTTGGAATACTATTGGTATTGATGATGTGTCTGGAATTGTTGGTATTGATGTCAACACATTGTAGTGTTGTCATTGATGTCCTATTTCAATATAGTTGTAGAGGTTGTTGGCCTAGCTTGTGTTTGAGGAGATTGTTGTAGTTAGAAAGTGTTGCATGTTGCAAATGTTTTAGATATATTGAAGAGATGTTAGTAATGTTTCTAAGGAATTTGGTTCACTTGGTTTCTAAGTGCTTTTGAGAAATTGTAAATAAAAGATAGTTCAATTTGAAATGTGGTGTTCAGTGTTTTTCTCTACATCTCTTCATGATTGAAGATATGATCATGTAGTTTGGATGTGATGATTAGAGTTTTTTAGAGGTTTTTAATATATAGTTTTAGGTTCTATATCATACTACAGTGGAAGATGTGTTTGACATTATGTTTGTCTTGTGAAACAGGGTTTCTGAGAGAAATGGGATTGCTATGCATTTATCCGCAATGAAGGTTCTGGTGTTGTGGATTTGGGAAAGTACTTATATAATTTGTATCTACCTTCCCTTGAAGTTTTTTTGTTGATTTGTTTTGCAAAGTTGTCGAGTGTATTGGATGTCTATGTCAATATATATGGTTGCATAAAATGATGATGTTTTTGAGTTTCAAGTGGTTATAGTAGTTGTGCAAAATATTCTAATGATGCTGGAATATTGTAAGATGTTGTATGGATATTGTGGAATGTTTTTTGTGGTCCATCAAATGTTTTTAGATCTTGAGAGTTGTGTTTAGAGTCACTTGTTAGTGTTAGAGTAGGTTTGGCTGACCTGGAGTGCTAGTGCTAATTGCAGAGGATAATTGTTGATTAAGGAAGTGTTGAGAAGCGTGTTGGTGTAGATTTGGGTCTTGATTAAGTAGTGGCATGTTTTTACTTCACTTCTTTATATTTTTGAAGTGTTTTGTATTGACCTATTTGATGTTACATGGTTGACGTGTATATGTTTCCTTAAGGCTAACCTAATTGACATTGTTTTAGGTCGCGGAGGGTATAAATGCAAGGAGAATTGTTGTATGGATTAAGAGTAGTGTGTGATGCAAAAGATGCAAATGTGATCAAGTGTGATGATTTGAGTTTGATTCTTAATGCATATGACTTCTTGATGAAGTGAGTAGAAGGTTTCTACATTTCAGTCTATTTGATGTGTTATTTGTGTTTTAGTGTAATTATATCTTCGACATATGAGAGATGCATTGTTAGCAATTAAAATTGGTAGTGAGTCACCCCTTCTTCTATTCTTCTTTTGGATAGTGAGTCCTTTGGCAATGAGCATTTCTTTATCTTTATGGGTAGTGATCCTTATTTTATTCGGTGTTGTAATTCATATATTAGTGAGCTAATCCTCATCATGGTTTTTCCCTTGTGTTTTCCATGTAAATCTCATGTTCTTATGTGTTTGGATGTGTTTGCATTACTACTTTACATGTTTAAATTCTATTAATGCATGTTACAATTTTAATGGTTGTTAAGAGTTTAAGGATTTAAGTAGATCTAAATGTTGATGAGGATCTTTGATATTTAAATTATACAACTAATTCACTTCCCCTCTCAGTTGTCTTGTGCATCTAACACAAACAACTATAAAAGATCATGAAACTTAACAAGAAATTAATAAATGACCAAACGACTAAACCTAACCCTACTTAAGACCTAGCTCATTCACTTATTTTTTAATGTTCATTTGAACACTCTAGCTAAAAGTGAGCTGATCTCTACAAATTACAAACCTTACAAAGCTAAAAACACAAGATGGCAACACCAACTCTTGTGAAATGTTTTGAGAAGCTACTCCCAAAATATAGGGAGTATACTTTTAAGGTGATGGAAGTGGATAAAGACAGAGCATTTTCCATCATTCTAGTAGACATGGTGTATGTAGAAGATGTAAGGAAATACATCCATGAGTGGATAAAAAAAAACCAATCATACAAATTTGAAGAGCTCTGCCAAACATTACTAACCCCAAACTAGAGCACATATTGGCCATAATATCAAGAGGTGGCATGGAAAAACTGGAAATATGGAAAGATTACCCAAACTTCTATGATGAACGTGACTATTTAAGGATAATTTTGAGTAGGTTGCATGATGAGTTCATATATTTGGAAAAACCCTATCAAATCATGAAGGAAGCCATCCATACAATCATAGGGTTGAGTATGATAGGGGAAATACAAACAAAGAAAGTTCTCAAGAATGATAGGGTAACTGAGTTAACTTCAAGGCTATACCAAATGCTTGCAGCTTGAATGTGAAAGAAATTACAAACCCTACAATGCAGTACACCACCATGGTATTTCCTATTAAATTTACTATGCAAAATAAGAAGACTTGGCCATAGTAATCACCATGCACACTGCATATCAAATGGTAATGGAAGGGAAGGAATTTTACCTTTGTGAAGCGATGAGGGCTCATAGTTAATGCAGAACATTCAGAATATAAAGACTTCCCCATATAATTTTTGGTATGGTACACTACCAACTTTCCTAGTATTTTATTTTCTTAATGAATTACCTACATTCAAAGAGAAGGCATGGCAAACAAATGTAACATTAGTGGTGTAAATCAAGTACCATACACAACAATTCAAAGATAAACCAACATACACTACCACCTACTAGGGATTTTTCAAAAGCCCCCAACAACAAAAATAAGCCAAAGAACAAATCCCCTATGAATCCATCGAACAATACATCAACAATATAAATTTATTGGTAGACAAATACTACACATACATGGAGGCAGTAGAGCCAAGAACAGCCTAAATACATAAGCTCCCCTATGAAGTGACACAATGGGAAGTTGATTCTTATGTTGCAAACATTCTAAGCAAGCCAACGGACCCAAATGTTGAGATATTTGAGACATACAAGGAGATTATGGACAACATACATAAGAAAAAGTAGAGGAGAGGCTAGAAAAGCAAAAAGAATAGCTACATAAATAGTGGTGTATCCCACCAAAAGGGCCATTACATCCATCCTCCTCCACACCACTCCTAGAAGCAACCACACCAATAGCATGAAGGTCCAAGAGACTACATGGAGATACTATTGCATAGTCAAAAGGGCCTACCTCATCTTCACAAATAATGTCAACTCCAAAGGTATAAAAGGTCTAGGAGAACCTAATGCATATGAGTGGGGAGAAAGGGAATACAAAGGAAAGGCCAAAACAACCAAAAAAATAAAGATAATCTATATTTTTGGAGAGGGGAATCAAATTTGAAGAAGTACAAAAGCCTCCATAGCAAAAGAATAAAAGGGATAAGATTGTGGAAATTTCATAGTAAGAAGCTCTGAAACAACAACCCCAAACAATAGATGTGTTACACCCCAATTGTGTATTTACTATTTACTATTACTATGTAGGGTAAATGTGAATGTAATTTGAATTCTGAATGGGAATAATTTGTGCCTGTACTTCGTTATCAATGAATTATGAATTAATGTTATTTCATTTAATGATATGTGAATAAATGCATATATGTGAAATGGATAGTTATTGAATTGAATATTCTAACTATGGAGCAATATTATGTGTAATTCATTTTTTTTTAACAATTGACTACCATGGGAATGTGTTAATGGATGTAGGTAAATTTCCAATCCTCCAAGTGTGAGGGGAAGTATCATTCAGGAGAAGATCTTGGTCGGGTAACTAGTAATGTAACCTATCTCAGCTTACACACACACAGAGTAGAATGGTAATCAAGTTATTATGTTGGGAATTGGTAAGTCATCCTTAGTATGTGTGTTTGCATTAGTAAGGGTCTTGATTACTATTGAATTCATGCTTGGGTTATTTTTATCTATTTAGATATTATGAGTTCTTCTTTATAATACTATGCTTGTACTGATAAGTTGAACACACGTGGAATGTGTGTAAATGTATAAATACATAACACTTATGTTCCCTATCAACTCAATAGTAATTGTGGGTGTGCTTGGTGTGAAATTGAATGTGTGTGTGTGTGTTTATATATATATATAATATATACATATATCCATATGTATACATGTATTGATACAAACGTATGATTGGAAAATAGAATTGCCCATACGAATGTATCAATATATGTACACATACATATACATGTACATAGAGGAATATATATATATGTACACAATAGATATAATTATTATTACTATGAGAATGTTAACTTGTTTGTATTCATTTGTATATCAAATGTATACATACTTTATTAACATAAGATATATATATATATATTTGTTCAGTGAATCGCTGCTAAGGGGTAGCACCTGTATCACTTTTTTCTGGAACTATGAACTAGTGAGGCCACATTCGAGGGACTTCATTCCCACCATTCTACGCCTTCTTGCATTCTCGCCAAGCTCCCTACAAGACCCGGTGACATTCCTCTATCTACTGTGTCTACCTACATTCCCTCCAAGCTCCCTACAGGACTTAGTGTCAATCCCACTCCTCTCCTCCTCTCCTCTATCTCCTCCCCTCCATTGCTCCCCTCCATCTCCCCCCTCCTGATGTCACCTTGTGGCTCACCCATCTATATGTCCTCCTCCTGCCCCCATAGCTCTCCTATCCAACACCTCAACCACCTACCTCTAACCACCAATCATCCTTTTGTTGACCCCGTAGAGAAGCTCACCAACACTGACTGTCATTTTTCCATACCTCCTGAGTGATGATCACTGCCACACTTTGCACATGTCTCCCTTTGTTTTTCATGCATTCAACCTCTATCCTCTGACCTCCAAGCATATTCCCTAGCCATCAATCAAAGAGAGTTCATCCCACCATCTACCAGTGGGATTCAAACATATATATGTGTGTGTGTGTTGGCAGATGGTCAGCACTCCCCTTGGTATTTGTGACATGGACTAACCACCTCTCATGGATCCATTAACTCTAGTAGTTGTATCAGGCATTAACAGGTTGATCTTTTGGTGCAATGGCAACTATGGGCCAACAATTGGTATCAGAGCCAAAGGTGTCAAGTTTGAATCCCCTCGGGTAACGTTGAGGGGGAGTTTGTTGGTAGATGGTTAACACTCCCCTTGGGATTCATGACATGGACTAACCACCTGCCGTGGATCCATTAATTCTAGCAGTTGTATTGGGCATTAACAAGTCAATCTTTTGGTGCAACGAAAACTGTGGGCCAATAGTATGTGTGTGTGTGTGATATTATTAATATACATATATATATATATGTATATATACATATATAAATATATGCTTGGAGATCGATTAACATATGTAATGCTTAGAGGCTAATTTATTTACATGAACATAGGCCGATTTGTATATAACATATATAGAGAATTTGAAGACCGAATATAACATATATTGGCATTGAATAAAGGTTGAATTGCATACTATGTATTGCACAACAATATAGTCGATATGGATAGTGAACCATAGTCGATACTATGGAAATGCATTTTGGAATTATTAAACAACAAATTACTCAACATTGAACACATTTATATAAAGCAATGAAATTGATACCAACTGTAAAATAAAGTGAAATGCATGAGAATAGGAAATGTGTACAACAAGATGTGAATTGGTCAAACCACTAAATGAAAACACCATCTTTGAAAAGAAACTCTTTTTTGTCATGTTGCTCAATAAAGTTGTGACTAAGTTGACGTAGAATGAGTGTTTCCTATAGAATGAAGATAGTTTCAAAGATTAAAGTCATGCCAAAATAATAGGGAGAATTGTTGCATACTTGGTGCTAGAATATGAAATACTAATTGTTGTAGAAGTCCATCTTTGAAACAATTTGGCTGTCATCATTTTAACATGAGCACAATTGAATAAGTCTCTTACTATTTTCAAATAAATGGGTCAACCTGTAGCTTCTTATGCTAAGTTTGTGTTTAGTTTTCTGCCACCTTTTAAGCTAAGTGAAGTGAGTCAACTTGCATGGAAAGTGTTGTCAATTTACATGCCTTTTTTGTAGGCTATGAAGTCTCCTTTTTTTTTTATAAATAGAGAGGCTTGTACTCTCATTGGGATGCATTCTATTCTACACTTTTATGCAATCTTATTCTGCTACAATTTTTGAGAGCTGTGAGTTATTAAGTGAGAGCTGTGAATTATTTTGAGAGTGCATAATATAGTCTTGAGAAAGGAGTTATAGTGAAGTATTGTAACACTCGAGAGATGATGTTCTTAAAACCACATAATTTTCCAAACTTATTACATTCCAATTATATTAAAAGCAAAGGATGCATAGATCAAGATCTTTCCATAAATGCTCAAAAGGAAAATTCAGTAATAAATTTTCATTCCATGTATACAAAAGAAGTAAATTGCACTATCAACAAAGATCTTTGCAATGATACATATATAAATGCCATTTGCATATCAATGAGTTTCCATGAATTCATTCAAGTTTCAATTACATCATTAACTTTCAATCAATACATCTATTTCAATGTTACATCAAACTTTCTTTCCAATACATCTATTTCAATGTTACAGTACTGAATTTCAAATAAAGTTACATTTACAAGTGGGCTTTACAAGCCATTTAAAAAAATACATGAATACATTTATAGCATGAGAACCTCTGAACCTCAACCCCCATGACACCACTGGTCTTCTTGCAAGCTGAGGCCAAGAGTGTGATTAAGGCACCTTTTCTACCCAACCACGAAGTACAAAACTTCCCCGGGTTTCTTCCTAACTCGAAGAAATCCTCTGCCCTGCATGAGGAGCCTAGCAACCTAAAACAACAACACAGGAGGGAACTCTCAATACAAGCCTGATGCCTATATGCATTCCTAACATGAGAATCACATATTTCTTGCAAACAGGAGGTGGCAAAGACCTATATACATTTATTTCTAGGCTTTTAATTTCATCTATTTCAATGGTGCATGTGCTTGGCCAAGCATAAATAAAACAAATGATAGTTTCAGAAAAGGTAAAACTACCGTCTCTATGGGTCCACCTGTGGCATCCTATCCCAAAAGTTTCCCAAATGAACAATAAGTAAAACACTTTCCATCTAAAGTTTCCATTCAATTTTAGACATCTCAACTTCAAAGGAATACCAATAATTACAAAGTACTCACTAGGCTCACAAATAACTTAACTTTAGCACTCTATCAGATTAAGTGAAAACTTGATCACAAGTTGGTTTTTGTAAGTCACTTTATATGATTTCAAAACAATCTAAATTTGGTCTTTTGGAAAGAGTATATTTATAAACTCGTAAGCTCTCATTTCTAATTAAATAATTTGATCAAAGTAAATAAATCATATAAGTTCAGAAAAAGAAAACATTCTTTAATCAACCTAATAAGTATGGGTAAGAACCTAGCTTACAGTTAAATTTCCTATTATTAGAAGTATGTCAACATCTTTATGAAAAAGGAATAATAAATTAAATTTAAAGAATAGAGAATAATTTCACTCATTCTCATTCACAATTGCATATGTTCAAGAAATATCATTTAGTCTAAAATGCCATGAAGTGAATGTATATAAATATTTACATGTTTTATAATCCTAAAAATTCACTAGTTTTAAGAAGATACAGTTTTCCCAATTTTGTAACATGTAAAATACACCTAACATACTAAGTTCTTCATAATGATAATAATTTCAATGCAATCATCTAGTTCTATGTTTACCCTTTTCTATTTTTGCTGAATTGCTTTATTTTCAAATATAATAAAGATATATATGTATATTTACATATGGATATATATATATATATATATATATATATATATATATTCATTTGGTCACATTTACCTATAAAATTTTAGAGTAAAAATAAAGAACAAGAAGAACAGAGGAAACTATACCACAGTGATTTCAATTAAACTCAGTTATCTATTCTTTTTCAGTGATATAAATAATCCAAGTCTATGTTTCTCAAATATATATATAAATATATATTGGTATATATATATACATTATATATATTTATATATATATTTATTTATATATATATATATATATATATATATATATTTAGTTCAGGAATCTCTTATACAAACAATTTTCTCAGTAAAGAAATGATTTTTGTAGCTCAATATTCATGCATGTTTGAATATATAAATAGATATTTATAGCATATATACATACATAAATATATACATATATATTTGTATAAAGCATATGTGTATACAGTGAAACTATGTGTTGTTTCCATTTACCGTATGATTTCAACAAGCGTCGAACCTGTTTCAAAGATCAAAGTCCAGTTTTTAAGATAGCATACAATCCAAATAGGACTTGTGCCCCCCCATATGGGGAGGCGTTGCCCATGGAGGGAAGTGCCTCCTCCACAAGCTGCGGCCTGTGGAGGGGCATTGTCCCCCACAGCGCAGCCCTTCCCTTATGGGGAGGGCTCGGCTGGGGATAAATTCCCAGCCGCCCTTTACTATATACATTAATTTTTAAAACAAAAATTACGAATTCAATAAAAAATCAATACTATTCCCTTCAAAAATTTGTTTTTGTATAATGCCAGAATTATTCAAATTTATAAACATATGTGTATATTTGTCTATATAAATACACTCACACTGATTATTGTATATGTATATATATATATATATATGTGTGTATATAATAATCAACAATCAACAATTTGGAACAAGATTTATTCAAGAATTTACCAGAAAGAATGTTGTTTTCTGAATAAGATACAGAGAAACGAAATTGTCTTTAAAATTTAGAAAGAATTTTGAAAAGAATGTACAGATTTCACTGTATTATTTTGCATAGCAAACAGAGGGTTTTGCACAATCAGTTCTTTGCACACACAGCAAATTTCTTTCCTTTTATTTGGAAACTTAAAACAATAAAAGAGAATTATGAAGAAGAACTTGGATAATTCGTTGACAACTGAAGAAGCCTCCTTGCCACTTCCTCTTCTTGTTTTCTCTGAGACTTCCTTCCTGCAAGACCTTCCTCCTCTCCTTTCTTTTATTTTGTTCTTCTATTTTCTATCTATTGGAACTAAAAACACAAAACAAGATACTATCTGGAAGCCATGAAAATAAAATTGCAGATCAATTCCCAAATACTTCCAGAAAATTTTGTTTTTCCATTACCCCCCCTTTCTTTTTAAAGTTTTTTTTTCTTTATTCCGAAGCTAATCTTGAAAACAATAGATTTTAAAATAAGAATAATATTTAGTTTAGTTGCATTTAAATCCCCTTTTTAAAATATTTACCCAATAATAAAATAAATATCTTCTTACTATTAGTTAACTTATTAACTCAAAGATTAACACAAATTAAAAGAAGAATAGAATGCATAAGCATTTAAATCAAAATCTATAATTAACTTTAATTAAAACTTAATTCCTTTACTTTATTATGTTTATATTTTAATTTAAATAATCATTAATTATTTGAAAATAATCAAATAGTCATACAAAAATTATCATTCCTAAATGCAATCTATATGAATCTAAGTGCTTGTGTGTGATCGAGAGAACATCCTACTTTATCCTGTCAAGAAGCTAACCTCCTCTCCTTAATCACACCCTTGGTCTCCGACCTCCTATAACTCAAGTGCAATCAGGCACACAACAATAACTGAATTAGTATCACATAAAGATATAAATCAAGTAGTATAATATATGAATTCAAATATTTCTACTCTATTTTGCTTCATCTTCAAAGTAAAACACATTCGATACTATTCAAATTTTCATAATTTAAGTAAACACTTTTCATATATCATCACACCAAAACACCATAATATTAATTATTATTCTACCACACACATCCAGTCATGTAAAAAATCCACACAAAACCAAAAGCAACCTGCATCAGGGCTGAGTCGTGACAAGTATTGTTTGGGAAAGCTAAGTAAAGCTAGGAAGCTACTGCTTGGAAGGTTGTTCATCAATTTGGTCTATTGGTTAAGCATAATACAGGCATGAGGATATAACCTTCCTTTATTTGTCTTTGTTTATGTAAGATTGAATCTTAAATGCTTTATTTGATCTACTTCAGATTACTTGCATTAGGGAATCACAACATTTGCTTTGAAATGGAAATAGAAGTTGTTTTATGTTTTTTTGTGTAAGTACTTGTAATTACTCCATAATAGGAGGAATTTTTGGCCATAGGTATTGTTATACCAGATATGATTAAATAAGGGTATCTTAAGGGTTACTCATAGCTAAAGTTATTTGATTATACTAGATAGCTTGTGGGTTACTCCTGGGATTGATTGTCCATTGAAGGGAAGGAACTTGTTCATGTACTTTGTGAGTAGAAATACCATAGAGTTTGTAAGAAAAGGGATAGTTTATTTTTGGGGTAAAAGATTACCATTGGAGGAAATACCTATGCATAGATTATAGTGGAATTAAGTCAAATCGAGCTTAAGTAGTGTAAGTGAATATAATGACTATCACTCCAAGTATTGAGTGAGAACACTTTGGTCAAAGTTGTTTGATTTCCTTTGGCTCCACTGTTAGTTCATCATGTCCATGTAGTGTATACTAGTTATAGATTTCAGGGTTTCAAGTTCTAGTCATGTAGGACACAACACTAAGCTCAGTATGGTTGTTGTACATGGTTACTCCACCAATCTCTTCATTGAAGGATAGGGCCATCTATCATATGATAGATGTGCAGGGGACCACATATGAGTCTATGGTTGGTGGAAAAGTGCTCGAGTGATGCTTCTACTCCTTAGTAGGAGATAGAAGACCAAAATTTGAAAGGTTGATCCAGGACCATCTATATCTACTATTTTGAAGCTCAGGTGAGCTCTATATGTACACTGTACACATTCTTTGCAATATTTTAATTTGTGAAATTATTATATTGAAATGGAATCCATATTGAATATTGTTATGACATCTATTTTCATTTTTTCTCAATAAAGAAAAGAATTTTTTTATTGAAATGGTTAGTGACATAGTTTATTTACTTAGAAAGTGAAAACTTAGGAAAAATTACTTTAGTGAAAGGTTGACATGTTACATGTGGTATCAGAGCCAATTTTAGCTCTGGAACCTATGAGATCATCATACTTTCCATTCCATGTTATCTAATGTTTGGAAATTCTTGTGCCAAGATGGTGCATCTTAGGTTAATGGATAGAAAGTTAGTAATCAAGAATGAGCACTACCTCAAGGCCAAGAAGGAAAGAGAGGCCATCGCTAGAAAAATTGAGTGTATCAACTATGAAAATTCCATTTGGGTAAGTGACACTAAAACCTTCGGTCATGCACTTTCTCGGATGAGTGATGTGAAGAGAAAGATGAAGATGGAGGCCAAGTAAAACTACCTACCTTCTGTCTCACTAGAGAAGTTTGAATCTTTATCACTTTCTAGGGATATGCCCTTGGAAGGGAGTGTCAGTCCAGAATTTATCTTTAGAGACCCTAGAACTCTTCCAATTGTGGAATTAATTGTAATTTCCTTGAGTAATGAGTCTAAGGGTTATGTACCTCATAACTATGTATCGAATGATAAATCCAAAGGTTATTATCCATTCTAGGATAGGTATGAACAAATGAGAGATGAGCAACAATCTCAATCCGTAGGGTATACTCCATTAAGTTATGTGTCTGAGAGTGAATCCAATGGATACTCTCCATTCGACTATCTAAATAGTCACTCCATGTAACCAAAAGGATATTGAGATCCTTGAGAAATAAATAAAATCATGTGTTTATCAGAATCTTGTGCTTAATTTATGTGGAATTCCTTATGTGTGATTGATAGATCATTCTAAATTTTTCCATAAGATAGTTGATAACATGATTTAATATAACATGGATGTACCTTCAGGTAGAATCCATTCTTGCGAAAATGGTGAGAACGTGAACCAATCCTGGTGGAAGCCAAGAAGTCGGGAAAGCACTAGTAGAATTTGAAGCTCTAGACTAGACCAAATCTTAGCAAAGGTTGGAAAACCTAGAGCAAGAAAGAAGAGAAAAGGATAGAGTTGAGAAGGAAGTTCCAAATAATGAGGATGGGGGAGAAAACTCTTCTCACCAACATGATCATGAAAGACAAAAATCACCTTCTTTATCTAAGGAAACTAATAGGAAGCGTATGGCTTCTAAACTCTCTAGAGATATGAAGAAAATTACCCCACCTAAGTTTGAGAGAAGCATCAGTGAAAATGAAGCTAAGGCTTGGTTAGTCCAAATGGAGAAGTATTTCAAAATTTTAAATTATACTGAGGTCACCAAAGCAACATGGGGAGCATACCAGTTAGTAGGAGAAGCCTCTAACTAGTGGATGAATAAAAAGATGGAACTTAATCTTAATTCATGGAAGCTGACATGGAGTGAATTTGTTGAAATTTTCCATTAAAGATGGTTTCCCCAACTCTATTTTGACCAAAAACTCATGGATTTTTAGAATATGAGACAAGGTGAGATGACGGCTAATGACTATTGGGATAATTTTACCCATCTTCTACATTATGTTCCTATGTACCAGAAGGATGAACACTTTTGTATAAGAAAATTCATCATGGGACTTAATAGTCAAATTGGAGGAGAGGTGGATGTGCATGCTCCAGCTACTATGGATCTTGTGTGTGAGAAAGTGGTTAAATAGGAGCAAAAGCTCAAGGCTATCTCCATTCACTAGGAAAATAGAAACTGTAAGAATATTGCAGGAGTTCAAGACAAACCAACTCCAAAGAAGGTGGAATTTGTGCAAAATGTACCCAAGCAAGCGGAAAAAGGATCTTGTAATAGTGGAAAAAAATAAAAAAGGAAATGTAAGAGGAATAGTTCAATTGGTGGGAATACCAACAATGTTGGTGGAAATGCTAGTAAATCTAGAGAACTCGTAAGGAAGAAAGAACCGAATATTGGATGTTTTACATGTGGAGGAGACCACTATTCTAGAGAATGTCCCAATAGGTCTTTCGGGTCATGATCTTATGGTAATCCACTACCTACCTAGCAAGCAATGTTCTAGCAAAAGATACATGTAGCTGTGG
The DNA here is from genome assembly GCA_007258455.2 of Sequoia sempervirens. NCBI lineage: Eukaryota > Viridiplantae > Streptophyta > Pinopsida > Cupressales > Cupressaceae > Sequoia > Sequoia sempervirens. The sequence continues at coordinate 89,348 of VDFB02277497.1, forward strand.
ATGATCGCCAGGTGGAGTATCAAGTGACTCCAATTGAGACTCCAGGCATTTTGTTTGGATTACCCATTTCTATAGTTATAGATATTGGTGCAACTAAGAATTTCATTTCACCTAGAGTAGCTAAGAAAATATCTAGAAAGGTTGGTTACATGGCAAAGTCTTGGGATGTTGAGTATGCAAACCATACAAGAGAAAAGGTGGAAAAATGTTTGTTTGAAGCTAGGACAGAGCTACCTTGTTTATCTACAAAAGTGAACCTATATTTCACACCTTAAGGATCTTATGATGTTATCCTAGGAATGAACTAGTTATGGGGACATAGGGCTAAGGTAGATTTCCATGCTAAAACAATATAATGCTTAGATGATATTGGAAACCAAGTGAAGTTTCAAAGGATACCTAGAAAGGTCAATATTTGTCAAATCCCAGCAATGCAATTGTTAAGGGCTAAGAAGAAAGGGTGCAAACTCTTTACAGTCAAGATGGAAAAACTTGAAGAAAATCTTCATAACTTGGAATCACATAGCTTCCAAGAGATGGAATATGGGGAAATGGAAGAAACTAGAATGTCAGATATGGAGAGGTATCCTATACTGAGAAATTTTTTAGATGTGTTTCCAGATGAATTTCCTGGGTTACCATCAAAAAGGATTTTTTAATTTTTAATTGACACAGTTCCAGGATCCAAACCTATTTCCAAGGTACCTTATAGAATGATGACAACGGAGCTAATAGAGCTTAAGGAATAATTGAATGAACTATTATCTAAGAGGTTGGTAAGACCAAGTGTTTCACCTTGGGGAGCATCGGTCATCTTTGCAAAAAAGAAGGATGGCACTTTGCATCTGTGTATAGATTATCACATGCTTAACAAAGCAATGATAAAGAATAAGTACTCATTACCATGCATTGATGGTTTATTTGATCAAATGAGGGGAGCTACTATATTTTCTAAGATAGATATGAGATTTGGATACCACCAATTGAGAATTAAGGATAAAGACATCTTTAAAACTACATTCAAAACCATATATGGACACTATGAATTTACAATTCTACCCTTTGGTTTAACGAATGCGCCTGCGGAATTTATGAACCTTATGAACAGTGTATTTAGGGATTGCCTGGATAAATTTGTCTTAGTTTTCCTAGATGAAATTTTTATTTACTTAGGGAATGAGGAGGAACATTTTAGGCATCTAGAGATGGTTCTACAATGACTTAGAGAACATAAGTTGTATGGAAAACTCTCTAAGTGTACTTTATTTCAGAAAAGAGTACATTATCTTGGACATGTGATCTCAATAGAGGGAATTTTAGTAGATCCAACTAAGATCAAGGTGGTGCTTGAATGGCCAGTACCCAAGAATGTATCTGAGGTTAGAAGTTTTATGAGTATAGCAGGATAAGTTATAGAAAGTTTGTTGCAAATTTCTCCAAGATAGCCTTTATGATTACTTCTTTGCATAAGAAAGGGAAGAAGTTTGAGTGGACAGAGAAGTGTCAAGGATCCTTTGACCTACTCAAAGAGAAATTAACTACCTCACCTATCTTGAAAGTACCAGATCCTGAAGGTGACTTTATTGTTATCACAAATGCATTAGGAGAGGGCTTAGGGGGTGTGTTAATGCAAGAAGGGAAAGTAATTGCATATGAATCAAGAAGCTAAAACCTTATGAGTAGAATTATGTATCGCATGATTTGGAGTTAGTAGCTATGGTTCATGCATTGCAAATGTGGAGGAATTACTTGTTAGGGAAACCCTTTAAGATGAGAACTGATCATCATGGATTGAAGTATCTATTTACTCAACCTAATTTGAATGCTAGAAAGAGAAGATGGTTGGAGTTAATAGTTGATTATGACTTTAATATCAGTTATATTAAAGGGAAAGAAAATCGGGTTGTCGATGCCTTGAGTTGAAGGCATCATATTGCTTCAATAGTGACCATTCAAATCGACTTTAAAGGAAAAGTGTTGTAGAAATACAAAGAGGATGAGTACTATTTGCAAGTTAAGCAAGCACTCACTAGCAATCTGCATGATGCTAGGTATGAAGGATTTCATTTTGAACCTAGTGGTATACTTAGGTGTAAGGGGAGAATGTATGTACCTGACTCAGAAGAGTTAAGAAATATAGTATGGAAAGAAGTTCATAAGCACCATACTTTGGACACCATGGTGTGACAAAAATGTTGGCAGATGTTAAGCCATTATATTTTTGGAAGGGGATGAAAGGAGATGCTGCTAGATTTTTGGCTAGGTGTCTTGAATGTCAAAGGGTGAAAGCAGAGCATCATCATCATGTAGGCTTGTTATACCCGCATGATATACCTGAGAGAAAGTGGTAAGTCATAAGTATGGACTTTGTGCAAGGGTTTCCAATGTCAAGGAATAAACACAATGCCATTCTTGTGGTTGTGGATAATCTTACCAAAGTGGAACATTTCATACCCAGGAATCTAACTAATAGAGCACCTGTCATAGCAAGGAAGTTTGTGCAAGAAGTGTTTAGGTTGCATGGGATTCCTGAGAAGATTATCTCAGATATAGATGCACTAGTCACTTCTAGGTTTTGGCTGACCTTGTTTTTTGCACTCGGGACTCAACTAAATATTAGCTCAACATATCATTCAAAAATGGATGGACAAATAGAAAGGGTGAATAAAGTATTGGAAGACCTACTTAGAGTGTATTTCATGGATCAAAAATACAAGTGGAAGGAATACTTGCCTAAATTTTCTTACAAGAATTTCTACCATTTCGTAACAAAGATGGCTCCTTTCAAAGTGTTATATGGTCAAAAGTTTCAAACCCCTATAATTTGGGAAAAAATTGAGGATAGAGTGAGTCTTGGGCCAAAGATGTTGGCTGAAATGGAAGAGCAAGTGAGAATTTTTAAGCAAAGGTTGGTTGAAGCTAACAACAGACAGAAAAGCTATGTTGATGCTAAGAGAGTGCCCCAAAATTTTACCATAGGTGACAAGGTGTTGTTGAGAGTGAAACCTCACAAGAGTTCTATTAAATTTGGGAAGTCTTCCAAATTAGCCCCACGCTATGTAGGACCATTTGAGATTCTTGAGGAAGTAAATTTGGTAGCTTATGGAATTGCATCGTGACCAGCTCTTTCCAGGATGCATAATGCCTTCCAGGTGTCTTACCTAAAGAAGTATATATCAACTAATAATCATGTGATTGATTGGAATTATTTACAGGTACAATTCCCAAGAGTGGTAATACTCAATCCCATCAAGGTGCTGAAAACACATAAGCTTTGATTGCGTAGCAGGGAGGTTCTCAATGCAAAGTCCAATGGGACCAGTATGCGGAAGACTCTGCCACTTGGGAAGACTATGCTGAGGTACCAGAAATTTCCTCATTTTTTGAAAGAATTTGAAAGTAGTTGAAACAATATGTTGTTTGTTTAATTTTTTTATGTTGCTACATAAAAATCATCAAGGACGATGATTCACAAGGGGGGAAGTATGTTACACCCCAATTGTGTATTTACTATTTACTATTACTATGTAGGGTAAATGTGAATGTAATTTGAATTCTAAATGGGAATAATTTGTTCTTGTACTTTGTTATCAATGAATTATGAACGAATATTATTTAATTTAATGATAGGTGAAGAAATACATATATGTGAAATGGATAGCTATTGAATTGAATATTCTAGTTACTATGGAGAAATATTATGTGTAATGCATATTTTTTTGAATAGCTGACTACCATGGCAATGTGTTAGTGGATGCAAGAAAATGTTCAATCCTCCAAGTGTGAGGGGAAGTATCATTCAAGAGAATATCTTCGTCAAGTAACCAATAATGTAACCTATCTGAGCTTACACACATACTCATAGTACAATGGTTGAGTCAAGTTATTTTGTTGGGATTTGGTAAGTCATTCTTAGTATGTGTGTTTGTATTAGTAAGGATCTTGATTACTATTTAATGCATGCTTGGGTGATGTTTATTCGTTTATAGCTTATGATTTCTTCCTTATAATAATATGCTTGTACTGATGAGTTGAGCACACATGGAATGCATGTATACGTATAAATACATCACATGTTTGTTCCCTATCAACACAATAGTAATTTTCTATGTGCTTGGTGTGCAATCAAATGTATGTGTGTATATATATATGTATGTATGTATATATGATATATACATATATTCATATGTATTGATACATGTGCATATTTTGCACACATGCCCCACTGAATCCAGGGACCCCCTTTTTTTCGCTTTTTCCTTGCTCCTACTAACTTTGTCCCTGCTCACTTGCTTCGCTTTTTCCTTCATTTTTTCACTTTAGGGACAAGTTTCCTATGGATTTCAGATGTTTCTATGATGCCTAAGTGAACTTCCAAGGTTTCATTGAGTTTCGGGAAGTTGTGGGAATTTCTTTGCAGGGCGTCATCCCTCCATCGTCGTCCATGGGAATTTCTCGCGGGTCATCGTCCCTCCATCGCCATCTATGGAAATTTCTTTGCAAGTCATCATCCCTTCGTCCCTATCTGTAGAAATTTCTTTGTGGTTCATATTCCCTCCTTCACCATCCATGGGAATTTCTTTGCGAGTCATCATCCCTTCATCACCGTCTGCAGGAATTTCTTTGTGGGTCACCTTCGCTCTGTCGTCATCCATGGGATTTTGTGTGCTCAATGTCATTTTAAAGGAAATGGACACTCTGACTTCCTCATTCTAAATTTCTGCATTTTTTGAAAAGGGACAAATCATTGAGGAGTAGGTTTAGGAACCCTTCTAATGCATCTTCCATGTGCTTAATTTGGAAAAACTCAAAATTGCTAAGAGTTGTGGCTTTGTGGAACTCCTTATGATGGTCGTCTTCTCCTGAATGCTATCATTTAATAGCTGAGCTTTAACACCTTTCCACCTCACGGCGCCTACATCCTTCAAACCCACAAGAGCATCAAAGCTTCATCTAATGACTTCAGGTGTCTCATGACCCATTTTTTTCCTTACTTAATCATTCCTTGGGAGATCTTCCCTTTCACCGTTGTCCCTCCAACATCGTTCCTAAATTTGAACATACGATGGAGACCCGGTAACTCCCTCCCACATCTCCTAAATTGTTCAAACTTTCGCACATATCCCTTAACGTTTGAGGCAGCCGCGGGTCCCGTAGTATGAACTTCCACCTGTGAGTTGTCATGCTCTAAATTTTTTTGTTTAACGAGGGAGACCCCAAACATCCTTCGACCTTCCTACACCTACATGCCTCAGACCCACAAATGCATCAAGCTTAACCTAGTAACTTCAAGTTCCTTACAATTGATTTATGCACGTTCCAAAGTAACTTCCTCCTAGCTGCTCTGAATGGCTTCTATCCTAGGCGAAACCTGCACCCCTAAACCCACATTTATGTTTATGGTCCAAATAGCTCCAAATGTGGGACAATGATGAATATTATGATCTTTTAATGATGCATGGATGGATTTAACAATGAGTTTACAGGATTTGACTAACATTTTCCTTGAGTTACATATGAAAGCACTCACTACACCTTTTGTGTGCAAGATTCATGGAACCATGATAAAGGCGTAGATTTTTCTATGCTTGGAGGGTGATTGCAACCACCAAAGGTGCCACTGATCTAAATATTGACATCAAGGGGAGTCCTACCTAATTCTATAAGCACACTTAAGAATCTATGTCAAGCAATGCTAAGTTGAGAAAGGATTTCAAACAAGGATTAGGAGGGAGCTGCTTTATTTTCTGCCAAATGATGATGATTGTCAGGAGTTTTCCACCAGGATCAGGAGCAACATTTTTGCTTCTCAATAATACAAATCACCAACAAGGCTCACTTGATTAGCTAAAGGGATGTTGCAAACACATCAAACAAAGGGTAGCTTTTAACAGCTTTCAACTATAGCAGAGAAGGAAGTCACTATAAGACAAAACAACTATAGTAACTAAAAGACAAAATAGGCTACAAGACAAAATAGAGAAGAGGAAAAAATAGCCTATTTTAAAATTATGAAATATTGGGGATAGGTGAAACCCTAGCTTGTATTGAATCTAGGCCACACATTATAATTAAATCCTATCCATTCATTTGGGATTTGGAAAACTATAAATAGGGGCTTTCTCCTCATTTGTAAGTGGTTGGTGAATTGGTGTAAAGGGAATTTTGCAGCAATAAAGGGAAGCATTGCATTATTTTGGGTGTTTTCTTTTATTTTTTCATTATGCATGCATGATTTAGCATCCATGTTAGTTTTAGTTTCTTGAATGGCTTTAATGGTGAATGTTGTTACAATATTTGATGGACTTCTAGCCCATACTTTTGGCACTTGTTGATGACAAAATGTTGTGTAAAGTTAGCCAGGGCTTGCTTAATTCATTGTTACAACTTAGTTCAATTCTATGTTCATGAAGTGAATGCACAATCTAAAAATCTGCATACCTTAGGAGATTATATTGGTTTTGTGTAGCTGTAGGTGTCTCTTGGTCAAAAAAAATTCAGTTATGGGAGTCTATCTACTGTAGCATCCTCCATTATTTCTTTCCATTCATAGCTTAGATTTAGAACAGATTCTCTTACCCTTTCTCTTTTGCTATTTATTTTAACTCCTTGTTAGAGTAGGATTCCAAGCATCAAAACAAAGCTAAATTTGATGAACATGGTGAGTTTCAGCTCGTTGTTCTTAGTGGGAAGCCATTGTTTATTCATTTCTAGACTTTTGAAACTCCATTTGCAAACCCAACTTCCTATGCTTTGTAAACCATAAAGGCCACCTTGTGATTACTAGTAAATCACATCAACCAACTGAACTATTCTAAGCATTGTCATGACCTAGCACCCAAGAGACCTTGGGGTAGTAATCTGGAACTTGTTTGCAGATTTCTACCTTTCAAGAGAGGTAACATACTTATGTGTTGCCTATGTTGAGATATGCAAAAACACCCATCAACAGAACTGGCGCTAGAGGGAGGGCATGGCTGAGCTCAAGGCTGCAAAGCTGAAAGTTGGAAGTTGAAAAGCACTTTCAAGCAAAAATCTGAGATAGAGAAGATCTCATCATATGCTGGAAATTTTAAAAAGTCATAAAGTTTAAGGCAAAACAAGAGTTGAGTTGAAATGCAGCAGTAACTTCAAATCAGCATTACTCAGCTGCAAGAAGATCTAAATAGGAGATTGAGGAATCCATTGCAGCACTTTGCATTAGCAAACAAATGCATAATCCATGGCACTCGTAGGCACAATGAAATGGAATGCTTGAAATTCTTAGGAATAATTGAAAGGGTTTTGCAAGGAGAGATTCCCTTTTGGGAAATATACCAACCCTTAGCTCTGCCAGATCCAGAAGAATAATTTGCTAACATGGCAACCACAACCTTCAAAGGGTTGATCCAAGAACACTTGAGCAGCAAGGATGGACTATGACTAGAGGAGGTATTGATGTCTAGTTGGTGCAGATTCCATAATACACCACATTCCAAATTTATTTTCCCATCATGTGCAGACATCATTACCCAAGTCAGGAGCCATTTGAACAAGATAAAGTAGCTAACTATCATTGAAAAGGAGTCATACACTGAGGTAGGAGAGTAGTCAACATTTAGAGGACAACATACTAAAGCTAAATTGAGAAATTTTGTAGAAGTGTTGGGATAGCTGACACAGAGGTTGGGAATCAAAAGGAAAGAGCTAAACTCCTTAGAACAATAGGAAGCCCTCATGAAAGTTTAGTTGGAAAGGAATTAGAAAATCTTTTCTCCATAGGTGAAGGGAAATCCTCCACTCAGGAAGAAGAGTAGCTAACAGTTGAAAGGCCCTACATAGAAGATGAATCAGTGGAATTTGCAACAGTATCTGCTGAGATAGCTGAAACAAATGCTAAAGAACAAAAAGAAGAAGAGGTTGAATACCTTGGGGAAGCAGAAAAAGATGATGAAAGCATAAGTGAAATAAGATTAGAGGAACTTTACTTCATAAACTAAAGTGATTAGGCATCTGACAAGGAAGATCTAGAGGAGTGGGAACAATTACAAGTTGAGGTTTTTCACTACCAAGCCTCCTCCTCAATTGATGATGAAGATTTGGTGGTGGAATGATGTAATGAACTTCTTTCAAGACTCACAAGGGATTGGTCGGAGCTAAGATACCAAGTGGAATTGGAAGTGTTATTGCTGCCAAGGTGGTGTAAGCTCCATGATTTGGCGCATTCAGAGTTCACGTGCGAGTTATTTCAAGAGGTCATTAGGCAAGTTAGAGAGCAGATGGAGCAACCAAGTGTGCTGCTTCCTGCAGTTATTTTAGGGATTGAGCTAGAAGTCCAAGAACATGAACCTAGTGATAAATTAGTTGAAGGAAACCCTCAAGAGGGTGTTGGGATAGCGAAAGAGGAAGAACAATATAGTCCCACACATTAGGACAATGAAGTGGATCAAATGGGAGAGTTGTCCATCAATCATCAAAAGCCCTTCCCTCTTGTAGAGCATTTATACACGATGGATGATAGGCTCTATGGAGGACTTCTGGAAGACAATCATATGTCATACCTCAGCCTCCTTGATGGGCCAGTGTCCCTTGTGAATTTCTTCCCACTTGGAATTGTGCCACAAAGATATAGCGACACGGAGGAGGAATACATTTTAGAAGATGATGGTGATGCAGATATATCACCTAAACCTCCTGATGGCAAAGCATTAGAGCTCCCAGATTGGGAAAGGGATTCCACTTTCATCTACAATGATAGTGAACAAGAGGAAACAAGTGAGCATCCTGATGCACTACACGAACTAAGGAGAGAAGAATACCAAGGAAAGGATATCTTGGAGGTTTCTCACTTGGGTGACATACCATTTCATCCATAAGGACAACTTGCAATTGGGAGTCTTTCTTCATTGTTCATTGTTGATCCTCCTACACACTCTGAGAGTTACAATAGGATAGATTCATCCATGTCATGTTTTTATGAAATGAACCATAAAAAAATTAAGATCAACACGAGGGAACGAAGATGGGAAAGCATCCTTCCTTTTGATGATAGCAGTCAAGTAGACATTGAGACTGCAGAGCATCAATGAGATGAAGTGTATCTCTTTGAAGAATAGCTGATGGAGGCTACTAGTCCCACTGGTAACTTGGAAGAGGTGTTTGTTGCCTCATTCTCTCAGAATTATGCGAGCCTGAGATCAAGTACAAGGTTCCTCGCATTTGAAAAAATTTATTCATAGTGTGTATTGCCTGATCAATTTAATTGTGATCTATAGATTCATAATGCAAGATGCATGTTGCACCATCCATTGCATCCACCCGATGCTACCAACACAATAATCAACGATGCAGTGCTCACTCTTGACTATCAAACATTGCCACCTTCGCATGGCAACATCTAGGTTCTATCTTTCCTTTCTCCTATGAATACTCACAGTTGTGTTTATCATTTTTATTATGGGAACGAGGGGAGATAGACATTTTTGTGGGTCAATCATGGGTTTCACGAGCTACTTCAACTACTGATTCTTCCTGTATTTTTTTTGAATTTGAATGTTGCAACATTGAACTTCATTTTTCTGAATATAAGGATGAGTTTACATGGCTCAGAACTGTAATGATTTCCCTTCTACTTGTGCATGAATTAAGAAACCCAATGGGTGTAAATGTCAGTTTTCCTTTCCTGAACGTGGTCCATTGTAAATATCTTTGTACATAGTTATTTTTGGGTAGTATAGGTTTCATGTATATACTTTTCTTTCCCATTTTCATTAGGTTATTCTGTTGGCTTTAGATTAGTTTTCTTTAGAGTATTTTCCTTGTTTTTTTCTTTTGCTTTCCTGCTTTGGTTAGTTAAGGTTGTTTCTCTAGGTTAGTTTGCTTCTGGTTTGTTTGCTTCCATTTTCCTCTATTTGATTTTTTTCTGCTTCCACTTGCTTCTGCTTTGTTGTCGCTTTGCTCAGGTTCCCTTTTGCTTGTTTTCAAGCAAGTTTACATACACAACAACCATTTTATTGCCTGGGAGGTGTTCTATATATTTCTTTGATAAACTTTAATCAAGTTTCCAGAGTGGATGTTGTGGATCTTCTGTTAGTTTCAAATGACCTGGATATTTGATTCAAAGGGATAAGTCATTGGTTTGATTTGGTCCTGATGTATTCTAAAATCTCATACCTCTTACACACTTTAAGAATCTGACGGTCACTGTAGGTCCTTTTGCAAAGTCTAGTTAAGTGAAAAATCTAAAATTTTGCTTCAGTGCCACTTGTGATTCTCAGCCCTGAGTGTGAGCTTCACTGCTTGCGGGTTGAAATGAAAAGAAATTGAAAAGAGAAAAATCAAAAGAAAAGCAAGAAAAAAAGACATTAAAAATCAAAAGAAAAGAATTCATTTTTTCAAGGGAATTCGAACAACTCTATCAGGGCTATGGATGCCTGACTAGTAGTAGAGCAATGTTCAAGAGAATCACAGTGACAACCTCATCAGGCTATGGATGCCTGACTAGTAGCGAGGCAATGTCCTGGATACTTTTGAAGTTAGAATAAACTATGTAGCTTAACTCAACAGAGCTTAGGTTCTTGTAGCAACTTAAGGATGGGAATTAATGCAATTGCACACACTTGGATTTTCAGCTTACTAAAGGTTGGGTTGGCCAGTGGTTTTGATCCTTTAGTCGAGCCTCTGGTTTGTTTGTTCTAGCGTGAAGGTCAGAACAAGAGATTCTAGGTTCATGATTCTAGTTTGTCATCCAAATGCTTTGGAGCATTTCCCCCAAAAATTCACCATTTCTTGTGCATATTTTGCACACACACCTCGTTGAAGGTAGGGACCCCCCTTTTTTTCGCTTTTTCCTTGCTCTTGCTGACTTGGTCCTTGCTCGCCTACTTCGCTTTTTCCTTCATTTTTTTACTTTGGGAACAAGTTTCCTATGGATTTGGGATGCTTTTGTGATGCCTAAGTGAACTACCAAGGGTTCATTGATTTTCAGGAAGTTGCGGGAATTTCTTTGTGGGTCATCGTCGCCATTTATGGGAATTTCTTTGTGGGTCGTCATCCCTTCATCGCCGTTCGTGGGAATTTCTTTGCTGGTTGACATCCCTCTGTCACCATTCGCGGGAATTTCTTTATGGGTCGCCATCCCTCCGTTACCATCTACAAGAATTTATTTGCGGTCTGCATCCCTCCATCATCGTTTGTGAGATTCCATGTGCTCAATTTTTTTTAAGGAAACAAACCCTCAAGCTTCCGCATTCTAAATTTTTTGCATTTTTTGAAAAGGTCCAAATCATTATGGAGTATATCTAGGCACCATTCTAATGCATCTTCCATGTGCTTAATTTGGAAAAACTCAAAATTGCTAAGAGTTGTGGCTTTGTAGAACTCCTTATGCGGGTTGTCGTCTCTTGAACATCATCACTTGACAGCTAAGCTTTAACACCTTTCCACCTCACGGCACCCACATCCTTCAAACCCGGAAGAGCATCAAAGCTTCATCTAACGACTTCAAGTGTCTCACGACCCATTTTCGCCCTTGCTTAATCATTCCTTAGGAGATCTTCCCTTTCACCGTCATCCTTCCAATGTCATTCCTAATGCTGAACATATGATGGTGGCTTGGTAGCTCCCTCCTATATCTCTTAAAGTGGTCAAACTTTTTCACATAGCCCTTAATGTCAAAGGCACATGCGGGTCCCATAGTGCGGACTTCCGCTTACAGGTCATCGTGCTCTAAATTTTGTTGCTTAACGATGAAGACCCCAAACATCCTTCAACCTTCCTACACCTACATGCCTCGGACCTGCAAATGCATCAAGCTTAACCTGGTAACTTCAAGTGCCTTAAAATTGATTTATGCACGTACCAAAGTGCCTCACATGGAATTTGATTGCCAAGCTCATAATGCAAAACTTTTGTTGTGGGAGATTGCTTGCAGGTCTCTGTGGCCTTGGCGTCATCCTACTCCTAGCTACTCCAAATCGCTTCTAGCCTAGGGGAAACTCACACCCCTAAACCCGAATTTATGTTTATGGTCCAAATGAGCTCCAAATGTGGGATAATGATGAATATTATGATCTTTTAATGATGCATGGATGGATTTAACAATGAGTTTGCAGGATTTGACTAACATTTTCCTTGAGTTACATATGAAAGCATTTACTGCACCTCTTGTTTGCAGGATTCATGGAACCATGCTAAAGTCATAGATTTTGTTGTGCTTAGAGGGAAATTGTGACCACCAAAGGAGCTACTTATTTGAATATTGACATCAAGGGGAGTCCTACCTAATTGAATAAGCCCACTTAAGAATTTGTGTCAAGCAATGTTAAGTTGAGAAAGGATTTCAAACAAGGAGCGGGAGGGAGCTGCTTTATTTTCCAACAAATGATGATGATTGTTAGGATATGTCCACTAGGATTAGGAGCAACATTTTTTCTTCTCAATAATACAAATCGCCAACAAGGCTCGCTTGATTAGCTAAAGGGATGTTGCAAACACATCAAACAAAGGGTAGATTTTAGCAGCTTTCAGCTACAGTAGAGAAGGCAATCACTACAAGATAAAACAGCTATAGTAAATAAAAGAAAAAATAGGCTACAAGACAAAATAGAGAAGAGGACAAAATAGCCTATTTTAAAATTGTGAAATATTGGGGGTAGTTGAAACCCTAGCTTGTATTGAATCTAGGCCACACATTGTAATTAAATCCTAGCCAATCATTTGGGCTTTGGAAAACTATAAATAGGGGCTTTCTCCTCATTTGTAAGTGGTTGGTGAATTGGTGTAAAGGGAATTTTGCAACAATAAAAGGAAGCATTGCATTATTTTGGATGTTTTCTTTGAGTTTGTTCATTATGCATGCATGATTCAACATCCATATTAGTTTTAGTTTCTTGAATGGCTTTAATGGTGAATGTTATTACAGTATTTGATGGACTTCTAGCCCATACTTTTGGCACTTGTTGATGACAAACTACTGTGTAAAGTTAGTCTAGGCTTGCTTAATTCATTGTTGCAACTTAGTTCAGTTGTATGTTCATGAAGTGAATGCACAATCTAAAAATCTGCAGACCTTAGGAGATTGCACTGGTTTTCTGTACCTCTAGGTGTCTCTTGGTCAAACAAAACTCAGTTATGGGAGTCTATCTATTGTATCATCCTCCATTTTTACTTTTCATTCATAGCTTAGATTTAGAACAATTTCTCTTACCCTTTCTCTTTTGCTATTTATTTTAACTCCTTGTTAGAGTAGGATTCCAAGCATCAAAACAAAGCTAAATCTGATGAACATGGTGAGTTTCAGCTTGTTGTTCTTAGTGGGAAGCCATTGTTCATTCACTTCCAGCCCTTTGAAACTCCATTTCCAGACCGAACTTCCCATGCTTTGTAAACCATAAAGGCCACCCTGTGATTACCAACAAATCACATCAACCAACTAAACTATTCCAAGCATTGTAATGACCTGACACCCGAGAGACCTTGGGATAGTAATCTGGAACTTGTTTGCAAATTTCTACCTTTCAAGAGAGGTAACATACTTGTGTGTTGCCTATGTTAAGAGGTGCAAAAAAACCCATCAACAATACACAGATATGATTGGAAAATGGACATTCCCATACAAATGTATCAATATATGTACACATACATATACATGTACATAGAGGAATATATATATGTGTTTGTGTGTGTTTGTGTGTACACAATCAATATAATTATTATTACTATGAGAATGTTAACTTGTTTGTATTCATCTATATATCAGAGGTATATATACTTTATTAACATGATATATATATATATGTATGTATATATATTAACACATATACACATATACATATGTGTGTGTGTGATATTATTGATATACATATATAAATGTATATGTACATATATGAATATATATTTATACATAAATATATGCTTTGAGTTCGATTAACATATGTAATGCTTGGAGGCCGATTTATTTGCATGAACATAGGCTGATTTGTATATAACATATACAAAGCATATAAAGGATAAATATAACATATATTGGCATTGAATAAAGGTTGAATTACATACTATGTATTGCGCATCAATATGGTCGATATGGATAGTGAACCATAGTCGATACTATGGAAATGCCTTTTGGAATTATTAAACAACAAATTACTCAACATTGAATACATTTATATAAAGCGATGAAATTGATACCAACTACAAAATAAAGTCAAATACATGAAAATAGGAAACGTGTACAACAAGATGTGAATTGGTCAAACCAAAAAAATAAATACACCATCTTTGAAAAGTGACTCTTTTCTATTACGTTACTCAATAAATTTGTGACTAAGTTGACATAGAATGAGTGTTTCCTATAGAATGAACACTATTTCAAAGAGTAAATTTGTGCCAAAATAATAGGGAGAATGGTTGCATACTTGGCGCCAAACTATGAAATTGTTGTAGAAGTCCATCTTTGAAGCAATTCGACTGTCATCATTTTAACATGAGCACAATTGAATAAGTCTCTTGTTGTTGTCAAATAAATGGGTCGACCTATATTTTCTTATGTTGAGTCTGTGTTTAGTTTGCTACCACCTTTTAAGCTAAGTGAAGTGAATCAACTTGCATGGAAAGTGTTGTCAATTTACATGCCTTTTTTGTAGGCTATGAAGTCTCCTTTTTGTTGTATAAATAGAGAGGCTTGCACTCTCATTGGGACACATTATATTCTACACTTTTATGCAATCTTATTCTACTGAAATTTATGAGAGCGGTGAGTTATTAAGTGGGAGTTGTGAATTATTTTGAGAGTGCATAATATAGTCTTGAGAAAGGAGTTATAGTGAAGTATTTTTTGGGAAAGCTAAGTAAAGCTAGGAAGTTGTTGCTTGGAAGGTTGTTCATCAAGTCAGTCTATTGGTTAAGCGTAATATAGGAATGAGGATATAACCTTCATTTATTTGTCTTTGTTTATGTAAGATTGAAACTCGAATGCTTTATTTGATCTACTTGAGATTACTTGCATTAGGGATTGTTGGTCATAGGTATTGTTATACTAGATATGATTAAACAAGTGTAGCTTAAGGGTTACTCATAGCTAAAGTTATTTGATTATACTAGATAGCTTGTGGGTTACTCCTGGGATTGATTGTCCATTGAAGGGAGGGAACTTATTCATGTACTTTGTGAGTAGAAATACCATAGAGTTTGTAAGAAAAGGGATAGTTTATTTATGGGCATAAAGATTAACATTGGAGGAAATACCTATGCATAGATTATCGTGGCCTTAAGTCAAATCGAGCTTAAGTAGTGTAAGTGAATATAATGATGATCACTCGAAGTACTGAGTGAGAACACTTTGGCCAAAGTAGTGTAATTACCTTTGGCTCCACTATCAGTTCATCATGTCCATGTAGTACATGCTAGTTCCAGATTGTAGGTTTACAAGTTCTATTCATGTAGGACACAACACTAAGCTCAGTATGGTTGTTGTATAGGGTTACTCCACCAATCTCTTCATCAAAGGGTAGGGCCATCTATCATATGATAGTTGTGTGGGGGTGAGCATATGAGTCTGTGGTTGGCGTATCTTGGACCATCTATATCTACTATTTTGAATCTCGAGTGAGCTATGTATGTACATTGTACGCATTCTTTGGAATATTGTAATTTGTGAAATTATTATATTGAAATGGAATCCATGTTGAATATTGTTATGACATCTATGTTCATTTGTTCTCAATAAAGAAAAGAAAAATTGTATTGCAGTGGTTAGTGACATTGTTTATTTGCTTGCAAAGTAAAAACTTAGGAAAATTTACTTCAGTGAATAGTTGGCATGTTACAAGATGTCAATGCCACTACAAATACCATCGTTTATCATGGCGTTCTACCACAAGTACTCAACATGTATGAAGTAGATGAGGAGAACAAAGAAAGAATAATCCAATGCTTGGTCAAGTACATTAGGAAATTTAATAAGAGTTTAGAGGAATTCATTGAAGGCTTCCTAAAACTTATCATTACCATACTAAGGGACAAAAGAGAAAAATACCTAAAACAAGAAGAAGAAATAAGGGACAAAGCAATACAAGATGTGGGGATTGACCTAAACATAGTTAAAAAAGAGAAATTTGCATAGGCTTAAGCAAAAGAGCTCTAGATAAAGCATAGGGTAGACACCCTAATGGAGGGATAACAAACAAAAATGGCCAAGGTGCAAAAAGAAACGACAAAGCTTACCAAGAAGCTCCATGAATCGCTCCTATATGAAGAATGAACAAAAAAAACAATAACTCCTCTATACAATGGCCAACTGAGTGTGGGTGATGATAGGGGAAAAAGAGGTAAAAACTATAGAGACCCCCACATTTGCCTCCCCCATACAATAAATAAAGGACTTCTTAGCACAGTAGAAGCAATTGCAACCTATACCAACACCGCAACTACTCCAGTTGTTAGTGGTGGGTTCCCAAGTGAGCCTATCAAGCATCTCCCCACTAGAAAAACTTCAACTAGAGGACATATTCCATACTATCTCGAAGGAAGATATCTTGCAACAATATGTGGAGAGTGTGGAGAAAATATAAGAGGTGGTGAACATATTGTGGAATAGCATACTATACATATGAAAGGACACTTCCCTTCCCCTACTACAATAACTCAAAAATTTGGTGGATGGCCTGCAATCAAATTTTTAGTCACAAAAGAAGAACATAAGACAAGAAGCACAGTAGGAGATTCTAAAGAAGAAATATGATGAGGCCATAAAGAAGTGTACATCAACACACTCTTAACTGGAAGTTTAGATAAATAATATAGAAGGAAATATAGCAAAGGCCAATGTAATATATCAAGTTTTGTGTTTAGTGAACCAACCTTACCAAAAACCTTAAGTATCAGATTAATCAACTAGAGGACCAAATAGTACAAATTACCTCTACATATGACCTCTAAAATATATGGATGGTGCGGTAAGAGCACGGACAAAAAATATGCATATGCAAATACAACAAGTTCAAGATCAAAGGGAGAAAATTAAGGTATAAATTAAATAATAAAGAGAGACAAAAAGTATAAAAATAGTGCACTTGACAAGAATTTTGGGGGAAGAAAGGAATGAAACACACCAAATAAAAATACCTAATAGCTTTGCAAAGGTATAGGCAACACATATCATCACCTAAGGACATATCAAACTACTCTTACAAGCAAAGAAATAATGGGACACTACAATTGCACAATTGAAGGTGATCTATAAGCATATTCTTCTTGAGAGTAGAACATCATGTCTTGAGTATAAGATATCATTTTAAAAGGGGGAATGTTGTTAGCAGGGTCACAAGGCAACACCAAATCCTATCATAACCACTGCATATGACTTGTGGAACTTGAGACTGATAGAGGAGGCCAAGTAAGAGGTGTCATATAAGGGTCATGTCTCTCTAAGAGACAATGTATAAATATATGAATGTAATATATATAATATATATAGAGAAAAGACTAAGACTTGGCTTTGTAACATATAATATAATACATATAGCTCAATATAAGGATTGATATATGTGTGTGTGCACATTATGGATGAATGAATGGGATTTTCTAAATGTTAAATGTGAAATTCATGTTAATCTAGTTTCCCTTCCACAATTACTCTTTTATCTCAATATATCCTCTGGGGTATAAATAGACTAGATAAGAGATATTAGGGTTCATATATCTAAATTTTAGCCCCCTCTTTCTCTTTCCAACAATCAACTTAAGCTTTGAATTTGAGAAAAAAATGAACTACCTTAACAAGACAAATGCCTGCTTTTACTATCATCATAAAGGCCATCTAATTCAAGATTGTCTTGTTTGTAAACCTCACATTTCAATGACTTCTCCACCTCAAGTTTCCCCTATTGTTAGATCTATGAGTGATGTTCCCCTACATCCTTCCTCAAATCTTCCCAAGTCCCTTACCTCTAGTGTTCCTTAAAATTGCTCCACTACTCATAATCTCCTCCCCACCCCCTCCTCTTCCCTCAACTCTCCCTTAACTTCTCCAGCCAACCTTCCCTCTCCAAACCTTACCTCAACACCTATGTCCCAAACCATGGTGATACCTTAGTCCCACTATGCTTCTCCTATAAGGTTTGATTACAACCTTTTCTCTAAAACTCATCCCTACACTAATGATAAATACAATATATCACTACTTATGGAGGAATAACCTTTCTTTTTCCCCCAACAATGAAGTGTTTCTATAAACAAATATTTTGGCATCCTAATCATTTCTAGCACTTCTAGGGTTTTTCACATAAAAGGAGAAAGAAGGGCCAAAATGGGCAATGTTACACTCAAATTCAATGCAATATGGATGGAATATGGATGTAATATACCTATATGTAATGTTTGAATGCAAGAAACTGATAAGATAGATTGATTATTAATGCAAAACCAATGAAATGGAGATTGTTTGAAAACACATTGTGTAATGCAAATACACCTAGAAATGAATGCAAATTGTAACAAAACCTAAGATCTTGATGAAGACTAGAAATGAATTCTAAAATGTTGTTGATCCTGATTTTTAGGCCTGGTGGGACTCATTTTCCATTTTGGGAGAATTAGTCCCAAATCTGTGAAATTGTTCTAGAACTCATTTCGAACAAATGGGTATCCAAAATTGCAGAAAACCAAAATCAGGCCTGAAAGTGGGACTCATTTGCCATGCATGGAAAATGAGTCCAATTTTGAATTTTTGAAGTTTCAAAGGTGGAAATAGGAGCCTTTGGTCTACGCTTTATGCTTCTCCAGGCGTCTAGTTCTGAAATTGTCAAATTTGGGCCTGAAGGTGACTTTTTGTTGATGTTTTTCCTTATCCAATGAAGAGATGACTTGAACAACTTTGCAATGAAATATTCAATGATTTCTAAGCCTTCAAGATGTCTAAATCTACAAACACACAAGACAAGAAAGAGAAATGTTGGATGTTAGGGCATGGGGGTTTGCCTTGGTCAAACCCCTTTTAGGTAATTAAACCAAAATGAGAAAAGAATGTAATGAAGAATGAAACAATGGAGTTATTACCTTTCCATGAAGATTGATCTTGAATTTCTACAACAAAACATGAAGAATCTTCCCTCGAATGTCTTAGGAAGCTATCTAGATGATTTGCAATGATGAAACCCTAACTTGCTTGACTTGATAGAGAAGATGGGTGATGAATAAGTTGTGAATGAGTTAAGAGATTATGAATTAGGGCTTAGAAGGTTGTACTTATAGGAAATTCACCTTATTTTCTCATAAATTGGATCCCCAAGGCCGACATGAAGAAAAATTAAACTTAAAACCTAATTTTTCCCACTCAAAAGTCAAAATTGACCCAAATGGGACTCATTCGCCACCCTGGGTGAATCAGTCCCACCTGGTAGGGACTCATTCACCACATGTGGTGAATTAGTCCCAAAGGGGTCCATTTTCCAACTGGTTATTGGGGAATGCATAAATTAGGTTTATATGATGACTTTGTCAGTTGTTTCATCAAATTATGCCTCGGGATGCACAATATGGGGCAATAGGGGCCTATTAGTGATGATGTAAAGGTCAATAGGGCTTGGGACACAAAATTCAATGTGAAAGTGTGATTAAATACACTTTACAACATTGAAATGAGGTCCACATAGCCTAGAAATGCACAAGAACCAATGTGAATGTGTAAAACACATTACAACACTAGGTTGAAGTCAAATTTAGTTTACAAGCCTTCTAGATTGATGTGAAGATGTAATTAAATACATTATATAATGTTGAATCAAGGGAAAATGGGTTCATTAAGTCTAGAGAGGCGTGAAAGCCTTTTACAACACTTTACAACACCTTTACTAGACATCGTTAAATGTATTTGAAAGGGTCCAAGACCTAGTGTGGATGTGAAAAAAACCTCACAACACCAAATCAAGGCCTTATTAAGTCTGATTTGTCATTAATTATTCCCCAAATCAAGCAAGTTGCCTTTTTTCTATAGTACATTTAGCCCCCGCTTTAGTGAGAGGATGAACTTGTTTCAAACTCACACTAAAGTAGACATTCAAGAGAGATTCGAGTGTACAGATGCAGATGACAAAGAATGACAAAGATCAAGAAGGAATTCAAGCCCTGAGGATCCAAGATCCTAAGTCAAACCATCAAGATATATAATCATGCAATGGCAAGAACTAAAGGAAAGAAAAATGAGGTGATGCACCCACTCTGGGCCACAGAACATCAGGTCGTATGTGGTGGAGATATCTCAAAGAAGTGGTTTAGTGAGAAAGTCATGTCAATGTGTTGGCTTCCCACCATATAATGAGAAATTCATGCCAGTGTGTTGGCTTCCCATCATACTAACCATACCAAAGTTATGCTCCTGATAACATTGATAAGGCACCACAATGTAATGCTTTTTGTAAATGTTTTTTAATATGTAAAGAATTTTGCTAGAGGGGATTTTGCTTTGTTCATGTAATGTCTTCTTCTTAGGGAAAATTGTGCCTAATGTCTCCAAGAGAGGAAAATTCAAGATGTTAGATCGTTATCCATGGGATGCCTCATTCACATTAGGCCACTTTAGTTGATTGTTATTCCCTTGTCAGATTGTTATCCATGGGATTCCTTGTTTGCATCAGGCCACTTCAGTTGATCATACACTCTTGCAAGGCATCAAACCCAATGACACCACCAAGGAGAGGACACATCACAAGAAAAAGTAAATCACACCATGAAATTTGCAAAAAAAAGTTGTCTATGTATTCCCCCACTTTAAAGCGGTTGCTACACCATTACTGTGAGCAATTGCTTTAAAGTAGAAGAGGTTATGAGAGCTTATTCAAAAATCCCTATGCCAAGTCATATGTTTTCAATAAGCTAAGTCATAAAGAAAGGTATTATGTCACATGTGATTCAATATTAAGACATTTCATCCACAACCCAAGTTTGCTCTTATATGTTCATGAAAATTTAACGATTAGCCAAAAGAGACAATGACAAGTGACATACGGGGATAAGGTTGTCGAACCCCTAGCCCCCACTTAGTGCAAGATGAGGGTGATCTTGGAATGGATGATGGTATGTTTCCCCTTGTAATGGATGCAAAACATGCAATAGTGAGTATGTGATGATCCTACAACTATTGCATGGCAAGGAGCAGCAACTAATTTTATTTATGTGGAGAAGGAAACAAAGTTTCTGCTTGATACATGTTCAATGAGATATCTATCAATTTAGGATGTACCAAGGGTACAGTTTTCTTGGAAGAATCTTGTGTGATAGTATGGAAGTTGAGTGAAGTTTTGTTGGATGGGTTGATTTCTATGAAAGGACAATCATGAAGACCATGATTTGGAAGAATGAGGTTGGGTATATTGTGAGCTTGTTTCTTAGCACACATAGGGAGATGATTAAGGGTTGGATTTTTTTGAGTATCAATAGTGGTGATATGAGAAGAAGGCTTTATTTGGTTGTCTACTTTCTCTAAGGTATCCTTATGTGTCATAATATTGACCCTAGGAGGAGAGCTAATATGTTCATCACATGTCATAATTGGATTTGGCAAGATAGCTTCATCGCTCATAGGAGAGGCATCAAGAGAAGGATAACTAGGAGTTTTATGGTTACTAATGGTTGAAATGTTTTGTCAAATAGATCTTCCATCATGATATATTTTGACACTAAACTATCTTCTTCATGTGTAGAGAAGATATTAGGAGAAGAAAAGGGTTTATTGTCATGATTATCTATACTTACATTCTCATGTCCTTGAATGTTGTCTTGAGTAGGAGAGGTAGGATTGTCATAGATCTCAATCATATCCTCCACAAAAAAGTGTTTGTCATGATCATTCATGAGTTTATCCTTATTCACTGCAGGATTTGCACAAGTAGGGGAGGTGTTGGGGGATGAATGAGGACTCGGTAAGGTAGTGGCAATAATTTCAGCTTTGTGTGTCATAATGTCTTGGAAAGGGGGAGGAGAAGGAAGACAAGCAAGAATTTCATGATCTTAAATGATTGATTTTTCTTTCATCAAGATACCTTCATCACCAATGGGAGAGATATCAGGAGAAGAACAATTATGATTATCATGATTATTGATGCATGCATCCATTTGTGTCAAATCTTTAGTGGATGATCTTAGTGAGAGGAAGTCCTTAAGGCCTTCATCAAACATGTGTAAATCATCACTACTAGGGGGCTTGGATGTTATAGTTTTTTTAAATTTAATCATTTTTTGAATTGGATCGTTTGATGTTTTTTGTTTTTTGTTTTTTGTTTTCATTTGCTAATGAATCTGATCTAAATGAACTAGGAACTAATGTTGAAAATGAGAATTGCAAAAGTATAAGTGCCATGAAGGTAAATATTGCTTATTTCTAATGATTTAAATGTAAGAGAAGCTATGAAAACTTAAAATGTAATGTAAATACATAGGATAAAATGCAACTTTTCAGATTTCAAACAAAGTAATTTACTGATGACATTATGCAGTAATCTGAAAGATGAAAGATTGGAAGTGCAAATGTGAATTTTAATAATGAAAGAAATGAACTAATGTAAAGCTAAATCTAATGAAATGCATGATACAGAAAGTCAACCAATTGATACAAATAACTGATGGCAGAAAATAGAAGCATAAAAATAGGGTTTTTAGCTCTGTAAAAGGCAGTTTCAAGGGTCAAAAGGGACTAATTCGCCCAAGGTGGCGAATGAATCCTAGTGGAGATTTTTTAAAGATTTTTCAAATTTTTTTGAGGAATTTTTATGTTTTTTGTGTTGTAAGATGCAGACCTAAGATGAAAATGCAAAATTTCAAAAAAATTTAAGGTTTTTAGATGCCAAAAATACAACCTAAATGCACTTTTCATAAATGCAAAATTTGAAACCCTAGAATGCAACTTAACTAATGAAAAATGCAATGCAAGCTAATTCTAGGATGAGGATGGACTCCAAATCAGACAAGGAGATATTCAAAAATCAAGTTCACTAAAATGTAAACAAATATTTTGGCATCCTAATCCTTTCTAGTGCTTCTCAAGTTTTTCACCTAAAAGGAGAAAGAAGGGCCAAAATGGGCAATGTTACACTCAAAGTCAATGCAATATGGATGAAATATGGATGTAATATACCTAGATGTAATGTTTGAATGCAATAAATTGATAAGATAGATTGATTATTAATGCAAAACCAATGAAATGTAGATTGTTTGAAAACACATTATGTAATGCAAAAACACCTAGAAATGAATGCAAATTGTAACATAAATGGATGAAACTGAAAGTGTGCACTTGAGATCTTGATGAAGACTGGAAATGACTTATGGAATGTTGTTGATCCTAATTTTTAGGCCTGGTGGGACTCATTCGCTATTTTGAGTGAATTAGTCCCAAATCTATGAAATTGTTTCAAAACCCATTTCGGACAAATGGGTATCCAAAAATGTAGAAAACCAAAATCAGGCCTGAAAGTGAGACTCATTTGCCATGCATGCAGAATGAGTCCACTTTTGAATTTATGAAGATTCAAAGGTGGAAACAAGAGCCTTCAGTCTGCACTTTCTGCTTCTCTAGGTGTTTGGTTCTAAAACTATCAAATTCAGACCTAAAGGTGACTTTTTATTGATGTTTTTCCTTATCCAATGAAGAGATGACTTGAACAACTTTGCAACGCAGTCTTCAATGATTTCTAAGCCTTCAAGATGTCTAAATCTAAAAACACATAAGACAATAAAGAGAAATGTTGGATGTTAGGGCATGGGGGTTTTCCTTGGTCAAACCCCTTTTAGGTAATTAAACCAAAATGAGAAAAGAATGTAATGAAGCATGCAATAATGGATTTATTACCTTTCCATGAAGATTGATCTTAAATTTCTACAACAAAACATGAAGAATTTTCCCTTGAATGTCTTAGGAAGTTATCTAGATGATTTGCAATGATGAAACCCTAACTTTCTTGACTTGATAGAGAAGATGGATGATGAATAAGTTGTGAATGAGTTAAGAGATTATGAATTAGGGCTTAGAAGGTTGTACTTATAGGCAATTCACCTTGTTTTCCTATAAATTGGATCCCCAAGGCTGACATGAAGAAAAATTCAACTTAAAACCTATTTTTTCTCGCTCAAAAGTCAAAATTGACCCAAATGGGGACTCATTCCACCTTGGTAGATGTCCACACAGGGACTCATTCACCATAGATGGTGAATGGTCCCAGGAATCCATTTGCCGGTGGGCTATTGGGGAATGCATAAATTAGGTTTATATGATGACTTTGTGATTATTTCCCTCAAATTATGCCTCAAGATGCACAATATGGGGTAATAGAGGCCTATTAATGATGATGTAAAGGTCAATTAGGTTGGGACACAAAATTCAATGTGAAAGTGTGATTAAATACACTTTACAACTGAAATGAGGTCCACACAGCCTAGAAGGCACAGAACCAATGTGAATGTGTAAAACATTACAACCTTGGGTTGAAGTCAAATTTAGTTTACAATCCTTCTAGATTGATGTGAAGATGTAATTAAATATATTTTATAATGTTGAATTAAGGGAAAATGGGTTCATTTCTGAGAGGCATGAAAGTCTTTACTACACCTTTACTAGACATCATTAAATGCATTTGAAGGGCCCAAGACCTAGTGTGGATGTGAAAAACACTCACACCAAAATCAAGACCTTATTAAAGTGATTGTCATTCAAAAATCAAATCAGCTTGCTTTTTTTCTATGGTACAGTTACAGTCAATATTGGAATGTTAGGGGTATGGCTCTCCCCAATCAAAAATATCAAGTCAAGAAGTCTATTCAAAATAATCAACCTAGTGTCATCATGTTTCAAGAAGTAAAAATCAGCAATGTCTAATTGCAAGCCACTCATGCTTCCATATGGAAGGAGGCTTGGTTTCAACATACAAATCATTTTGAAGGAGGAGACAACATTATTTTGGTCATGGCCCTCTGGTTTTCTAAAAACATCATTAATTCTAGTATGAATCCTTATAATTGGTGTACTTAGGCCACTATTATTATTTAAGATACTCTATGAACTTTGCTCCATTTATGCTCCCAATTCCCCAACTGACAGAATTCTCCTTTGGATTGGCTTCGCTTGGGCCTTCCTTTGGCTGAATGGATTCTTGGTGGTGATTTTAATATGGTGGAACATTTTATAGACCATATATTTGGAACAACAATACTATCCTATCTAAAAAAAAATTGAAACCTGGACTATAGCCAAAAATTCTTTTGGGTTCTTTAATCCTCTCTTTAGTAAAGTTGAGTTGCAAAATGCTCGTTGATTCACCTAGAACGGTTGTAAGGAAGGTTCTCTAAGGAAATTGATTCTCTTTTACTATTTATACATCTCCCTTAAATACCATATTCCTCCTTAATGGGTTTGTATGTTCATTTGGACCTTTCTACTAATTTGTCAAACCACTTGCCTATATTACCACTCTTTCCATGTCCAATTTTGCATCATTATCTTCTAACCTTCCTTTCAAGCTCAATATCTCCCAGCTTAATCAACATGATTGTATTGATGGCCTCCTAGATATTTGGAAAGTTGGGCCTAAATCCCAACAAGATCATTGGATTTATTGGTTGGAAAGAACCATCACCCAATGCAGGTCCTCTTTCTTCGTGACTATGGATGAAGAGTTGTTGCAAAATGCTTGTAAAGCCTCTTGAAGATCAATTACACTCAAAACATACTATCTTGGTTTCCAACCCCTCTAACATTTCAATCCAACAAGCAGTAGATCAATATGAAGAGCTATTAAGGAAATATGAAGCTTATAAAAACAAACGAGCCCTTGAATTTGTGCTTTTCTTCACTAGATTAAAGATGGGGATAAAGGATCAAAGTTCTTCCATTTCCTTCAACATAAGCATAAAAAAGAGCATATTTCTAGATAATCATAACTCCTTTGATGTCACCTCTACAGTCACCTTCGGTAGCTATGGTTAGGGTTTCCTATAATGGATATGGGAGAAGAATCTTTGACGGTCGAATGTTTGAGAAACAAGAGGATATTAAAGATTTCCACAAGTGAACATTTTCAATGTTAGTTGGGGAGAATTCGTTAGTGTTTCATGGGCAGAATGGTGGGTTTAGGTGCTCGATGAAATGCCCTATTGCAGACCACAATGACCAACCCTTTTCACCAAAGTGACAATGGAGGAATGATGAAGGCTCATGAGAGTGTTTGGGGATGGTTACGATGGCTCATGGAGAGGAGCAAGTAACCAGGCCTCTTTCTTGTGTCGATTCATCCCCAACAATGACTTTTGAAGAGGATGTTGCTTGCAAAGTGGCCGAAAATGTATAACTATTTGTAGAGAAGAGTCTGATCGACAGATTTTGGGGGTTTTGGCCATGTTTGGTGGAGTTGCATCATTGAGAAAATTGGAGGCCTATTTTGTTGGGTGATGTTCAAATTTACCCCAATGCAAGAGAATTTTTTGTGGTGGTGTTCAATAATATTGAGGATATGAACACTATTCTCTATGATTATCAGTGGAGCTAGGAGGAGCAGCATTTGTTGATGTTGAAACCTTGGCATCCCTCTTTCAACCCAATTTACGAGTCCTTTGGCATGGCTCCAATCTAGGTAAGGCTTTTGAATCTCCCTCTACAATTTTGGTTTGAATATTGCTTTAAGGTCATTGGCAATTTGTTGGGTAAGTTTTTTTGGGGTGGATGGGGGCTCTTTAAACTTTCTGCATACCACTTATGCTCACATTTTGGTGGATATGGACATTACAAAATATCTCCTAGTGGATTTCCTCCTGAATGTTGTAGTTAGGGTTTGGAAACAACTACTTGACTACAAAGGTTTACTGTTTCATTGTCACAAATTCTATAACACTGGTCATATTATTGGTCACTATTTAAAGCATAGGCATGCAAACCATGCTACTTGGTGGAAAGAGGTTCCCCCACCATTACTTGGTGGAAAAGAATTGTCAAGTAGGCAATGCCCCAGATGTGTCACCAAAATTTGTTGAAGGTATCACCTATAAGCCTATAAGGAACTACCAATTGAATCTTAGGTCACCTTGGAGGTTGTTGGACCTTCCTCTACAATGATGGACAACGATAATGGTGTTGGTGTTCCTCTCCAAAAAGAAGGGTTAGTTGGTCAGTCAAAGTGCATGTTTGCATCTCCCGAAGGGAAGCACACCCCACTTGAGGATTATAGAGAGCCTTCAAATCTAGGAGTACAAGAGGAAAATTGGAAAGTGGTTCAAAGGAAGAAGAAGAAGAAGTGTGAGGAAAGTTTCAACATGTAGATTCGCTCCCATGTCAAGTGTGGAGAAAAATATTAATGTTGGTCTTTGTTTCTTGTTCAGGGGACCCTCTAAACAGGCCATGAGGGGTGATGTTTTGGGGATGAGGTCCCCTATTTGTAGCCTCTCCTAGTCTAGGCCAGGCTAAAAATCCCACTTCTTTGTTCAGTTAAATGTTGTATTTGTGGTTAGGCCCCCATAGCACCTAATATATATATATATAAGAGCATATTTATGGAATCAAGAACTCTAAAGGTACTATCAAAACTAATCATTCATAAATTATGCATTTTTTATGATTTTTATCATATTTTTTCTTAGATGATTCAACTTGAGATCCTCTTCTTCCTCTCTTGGAAGAGATAGCTTTTAATTTCATTCCACATAAACTAGACCCAAAGTATAACCATTATCTTGATCACTTGCTCTTTATAGAGGAACTAGATGAGGCCCCTTTTTCTATGGCTTTGGAGAAAATTCTAAGGATTGATGGTCTTCCCATTGAATTTTACAAAGCTTTGTGACCTCATATCTAAGAGGAATTTTACCATGTACATCAAAGAATATTAAAATTCTTCTTACATATGCCAATTCCAAATTTGTGGCCAATGACTCTATTTCCCCTCAATTTCCTTTGCAAAATTCAATATTCCAAGGTTGTTGAATTGCTCTTTTTCTTTATGTTCTTGCTACGAATTCTCTAGGATACCTCTTTCAACATACTTTCTCATCCAATATTATCAAATGCATTTCCCTCCTAGGTGGCTCCATAGCTCTCAATTAACACTTTTCTAATAATAGTATGTTGTTCATTCAAAACTTAGCATTTGAAATAACTCATACTCTAGATATATTAGACATGTTCTACACTTTATCAAGTTCGAAGATAGCCACGCACAAAACTGAATTCCTCATGACTCATCCTAACACTCACCCTCCTTGGATTCCTAATGATTGGAGAGAAATTAAGCATGGCTCTATATTACAAGATACATAGGAACCCTATTGGCATTGGTGTTACTCTCAGGGATACATAGAATTGGTTTATGATCAAAGTAATAAAAAATTTGCATTGATCTAATCGTTTCCTTTCATTGGATGGATATATCTAGGTTTCCAACAAGATCCTTCTTGCTAGCCATGTCTATATTTCATCTTGTTGGCTCTCTTCCAAAACTTCTTACAACCAACTTACCCAACTTATCAAAAACTTCATTTGGGCCAAGCGGTGTATTAGAAAAGGTGCACCTACTACTTCCTAGCTACATTGTATTCAACCAAAAGCAAAACATGGGCTAGGTACCATAGACCCATTCACACAAGGCACTTGCCTTGCAATCAAATGGCTGGTGAGAGCCATGGAAGGAAATTCCCCATGGAAATAATTGGTTAGACACCATATTCATACTTCCATAGTGAGTGGACCTTGGAAGTTGATTAATTGGTGAGATAATTCTGCTCCTTTTAACACTATTTGGAGAGATTGACAAATCACTTCCAATCAATTGATTTGGTATGACTAATCTCTCAAGCATGGCCTAAGCTTTGTTGGGTCTTCCATTTGGTGGAATTGACTTGTCCAACTAGAAAGAAAATCCTTGGTGATTATCTAATAGCTCAATGGAAATGTTTATTCAAAAAAGAAATTTAAACCTTCAGAGAATGATAAGATCATACAAGCTTCAATTGGAAACCTTGGTAGCTCCTCAAACTCTAGTACAACCTAAATCCTTGTGATAAAGAAAGTGTTGTGGGTATTTAGCAATTGATCTCTTTGAGTTGTACAATCTTATTTTCATTCATAGTCATGATTATTTTTGCAAGGACTTCCAATAGAGTACCATCCATAAACTTCATTACTTCCCCCTCAAGATCATTTATAGATAACTCCCTTCTCTTAACATCTCCCCCCCACTTAAACTCACTTTGGAAATGTTAGTTTACATGGTCTAAATAGAATAAACTTAGTCAACAAATCTAGAAGACCAAGGTTGATGCTTAATCTTGACTCTTGGCTTAGAAGGCCCTTCATTTGAAGCTCCCCATTGGCAATTATCTCACCTTTATTCACCTTCCCCCTTCTTATATTCTTTGTGCCCAAACTAAGTCTATCAAACATGTCTTTTGGTCCTTCCATCACTTTAAACAACTATGGCTTTCCCTCTTTTCTACTTCTCCTTGATCCTTTCTCTTTTAAATGGTCCTAGACAATTTCTCCCATGGGGTACTCTAGAGCTCATAACCTCATCACCTAAACTTTCCTAGACAAGTGATTCTTAAGCACATTTAGAAATTTAGATGTTTGGCTTTATTTTCTAGCACACATTATCCCACCTCCATTGAGATTCAGTTGATTTGTTCCAACTTGAGTCTCCATATGGTCAACTGCATCCCCCATTGCCACCCCCATTCCAAGGTAGCTAACATGCTTCATAATCTTCATGTCCAACTTCAGGATTTTGAGGATCTTACTACGACTTCTAAACACCCCTTAAGGGTCATGTTGCCTCCTTTACCCTCATGATCTGGACCCTTGATTATCTTTGACACACACAATGATGTAGCTTTCTGGTATTAAGATTTTATGTATGGTTAATTGGTTTTTGGTTCATTTTTGCAATGGAAGCATCTATCTTGGTGTTTACTTTTAGATTGATAAGAATCTCTAAAAAAATTCAGTTGTGCTCAAGAAGAAATTTTGTGAATAGAACTCAGATTCTCAATGACCTGCATTCTTAAATCTTCACTCTCCTATATTTTTTTGGGTTGTGGTTTTGATTTGATGTTCCTTTTAGAGCAGTCATTATTCTTTGAATGACCACTAGAATTTCTATCAGTGGGGATATGTTTGTGGTCTAGAGGCTTTATTCCTTCAAGGATTGTTTATATTATGAGTTGGTTGGGTTGTAGCTTTCGTTGTTCAACCCTTATACAAGTTTTCTTGCTTGTTTTTTTTGTTTTGTTTACATTTGTTCTTTGTAACATCTTATTTTTCTTAATGCAATTAAAAAGTATTTTATTTACGCAAATTGAATTTTTATTAGTTATTAGAGGAAGGCCTCATGCACGACTACTTATTTTATATTGTTTAGGAGACACAACTAAAATATGGTTGCTAATAAAATCTTTCTTTCCATGCATGTTTATTATTCTTCATGTTGAATGCCATCAAAAAAAGGGTATATGACGATTTATTCAAAATTATCTGTCAATTTTAATAGGCCAAATGGGATGGAAATAAAGGGTTTATTTCCACATCATGGGCTCATTGTATTCAACCTAAATGCAAAGGTGGTTTGGGGCTTTTAGACCCAATAACTCAAGGATTTTTCTTGGCTACCAAATGGATTATTCGAGTTGTCCATGGGAATGAACTGTGGAAGATCCTTATATGAAACCATATTAACCTAGCCTCTATTAAGGGAAAATGGTAGCATGTGGGTTGTCTCAAGAAAAAATTCTTCATGCACCTTTTTTACTATAAAGGCTTCCCTACCCTTGTAGCCTATTTGGAAGGCTTGGCAACACACTTGCCATTTTCTAAAATGGAGAGATAACTCATTTCAACATGGTTTTAGCTTCTCCACATCTTCTATTTGGTGGAATAAGCATATTTTGTATCAAGATCAGCCTCTTGCTTTAAGTTTTCCAAAACAATCTTATTCTTTGTTCAAGAAAAGAGTTTGTAATGTTGGAGATCTTCGATATTTTCACATGATGAGTTGGCTACTATGGCACTCTATCAAAGCTCAATTCAATCTCAACAATAAACACAAAGTGTTTTTGATTTTTGTTCAGTCTCTGGTCCCGCTTGATCTGACTATGACAATATGTACTCTTATCCATTGTAACTTTTACAAAGATTGGTTATGGATGTCCTCCTATCAGGTTTTCTTTTCTTTCCTTTGAAAAAGGCCTACCTTCAGTTGCTTCCAAATTTTCTCCTAAGATCTCAATTGAACTCCAAGAGTGGAATTGTGCGTTCAATGAAAATTTTTGAGCTAATTTATCTGCTTAGATTTGGAAATCAAAGGCTAATACAGATGCTCAATTAATTGCTTGGAAGATTTTACATTGCAAACTTCCCATTGAACACAAGCTGAAATGTATGATGGCCCAACCAGTTAATTATCTCTTCTGTCAAAGGAAAGAAAATATAAGGCATATATTTTTGGGCATGCCAATCTGTTAAAACACAATGGAATATTATTTTTAATGATTTACCAGCTATCTTTGGGCATCATTTAAACTGGAAAGAAGCTCTTCTTGGGGTTGGTTTGCATCATAATATCATTGTTGATGGAGTTGGGCATGTCATTTTATCTTACATATGGAGAAACAAGTGTAAAGCTATCTTTAATAACCATAATGATCACCAAAGAGTTGCACTTCTTGGGCTTTACTCTGACATTTTTTATTGTTTGATTTCTCTCTTTTCTCATCTATAGGTCGAGGCTGAGAAGAATTTAAAGATTGACTTTCAAATACAGCAGATCAAATTTCAAGTTAACCAGTTCCTCAACAAAAGAAAGGTTATTATAACGCAAGGCCTAAAGTCTTATTTTCAAGATTGATCCACATCTCTGGCAGTGTTTCACATTGCTGGTACTTCATGGGGTTTTGTATTAATGTTGTTCATGCTATTATCATCATGTAGTTACTAGACTGTTGTTACTGTAATTACTAGCAATCATTTTGATGTTGGTCTTGTTTTTAGACTACTGCAACTGTTTTGTTCTCTATTGGTTAAGCTACTACAACTTTATGTTATGTATTTGTTGTAGCTCTTGTTGTTGTAGTTGTTTTGTGGCTGCAGTTCGCCTTGTTATGGTTGTATTAGTTATTGTTACAGCTCTATTTCATGTTTTTGTTGTTTCTTTTTCTGTTGTAGTAGTTTTTGCTTCAAGTGTTTTGTGGCTTCAAGTGTATTCTGTAGTTTAATACTACATTCTTTTTGTATATTGCATCATCAATACAAAAAATATATATTTAAGGAATTTATTGAGAGTTAGTGGTTCTAAATTGTTTGCTTAATATTAATTAATGGTAAATATGTTTATATGTTTATGTTAATAAGAATTTTTTTGGAGGTAAAATTTAGAAGGAATAGTAACAAAGATGGAAAGAAATGTGCACATCATGTAATATTTTTTAATGATGTAGTGGGTGCACAATTTTAGCTGCCATTTTTCAAAACTTATTTTAAATCTCTAAACTTTTAATAGCTTCATTCTTATAGGAGAAGATTCAAAATTATCATTTATACTTAATTTAAAACTTACATAAAATCATCTATACTTTTAAAATTTAAACAACAAACCAAAATGAAAATTGCATGAAACCATAACCTTAGACATGATATATTTATATTTTGAAATACTCATTTTCTCCAACTTTTAAAATAAATTTATTTTTTAACAAACATTATATTTTATTTGTAGTCATAATAAGTAGGTATTCAATTTTATTTTATTTTTTATACAAACAAATTCCTTATATTTCCAACTGTTGCAACCACCCACATGGCCTCGTTCTATATAGGTGTGGAGGAAGACATTCTCAAAATGCTATTAGTTTAAGCAATCTGCACATTTGAGAGAATCATTCAACCTATTCCAAATCCCTTAAGCATGAATTCTCAAAATGTTTAAACTAATAGCATTCACATTAAAATGCAAAACAAAAATATTAATAATAAACAAATATATGTATATTAAAACAATTCACATGATGTTCATGAACAAATATCTCGAATCATGCAAATGCCATGTTCTAAGATGCCCATTACTCTTGTGCTCCAAACTTTCTTTTATTTGTTTTTTAAAATTAGAAATTATTTAATATACATATAATTATGACAATTTAGAAAACAAATCGAATTTGGATATGTCTTTGTATTATTTTAATTGTTTTTTAACAAAACCTGTTTTTAATTTTTATTATTATACTCAACAACTATTGTAAGATGTTCTTATAATTATAATGAGTACTTTAAAATAATATTATAGACTTCTAAATATCTTATTCTAAAAGTAAAAATAATAATTTTATAAAAAATTGACAGTTTATTAAAAAACTTTCTTTTTTCTTAATACATTAAAAAAACTAATTATATTTTAATTATTAAACTCTAAACTCCATGTACACGCATTAAATAGATGAATTTTATAGATGCATTAAATGAAGGAATTGGGTCTCCCCAAAGATGATTAGACAGAAAAATAAATAATAAATAAAAAATGATTAGATAGGATTTGGACGATGAAGAACAAGTTTAAAGGGTCAACTTGAATAAATAAAGGATAAGGATAAAGCTTTTCAAAGCCGCCACGAAAACAGCCCACAAAAACACACGTGGCCCCTTACTTATTCCGCTGATGGCTGCACGTTGTCTTCTCCATCGCCCGACGGGCCGAATACCCATCTGCCCCTGCGGGTCCCCGGTTGCCGGTAGTACGTACCGGCCCACCGGGTAGTAGGTACCATTCATTAGTTACAACCTCCCCTAGCAAGTCAGAGCGACCCTCACCCATCAATTTGTGTCGTAAAACACACCAACAACAATAATAAGATACCTACACCACTAATCTTGGGCCGTCCGATCTTCAATGACCAACTTATCCGACCGCCAAACAAAGAGCGGTCTTAGCGGAAACGCTTTTCACCCGTGACGCCAGTAAATAAAGAAATATACGGCATCTAGTGTAGTATTATTATTATTACTATGAAGGACGTTGCGTTGGGCATTATTGGCAAGTTGGTTGAAGAATTGTTGGTATCCATGTGAGATGTCTCATCCCACTCCTACACACTACCCTTTTTCACGCACTAATCTTTCAAATCACAAATCAGAATATTTGTCTGTCTTTTCGCTGAAAGTTCGGACCACATAAAATGTCCGCCAAATCAAACAAAAGAAGCGAAGACGGAGACATTTTCTATATATTTAGTCAAGTGGGTGGAAGAGGTAAACCCTAAACAAAGGGCTGAGCTGGCAATTTCTTTTTCCTGGGACAAGAGCGCCGCCACTAGTTTACTGAAGCAAACGAAGGTAACTCAAATAGCCTAAGAGACTAAGGTGTAGATTCATTCCCGAGAGCTTGGAACACATGTACACCGTCTTGTATATTTGAACCACTTTAGGTAATCCATTCCCCAGGTTACCGACATAAAGTGGTATTTAATTACTAGCATTTAGTTGCTGAGTATTTATATTTATTTACGAATATTAAACCGTGAATGGTTTTGGATGCCTCAAACAGACTTGAATGTGATTCCACGCCACTATATATTTTATTTTATTTTTTATTTTTATTTTTAACGCCATTATTTTTGGTTACCACATGCTTTTAATCTTTTATTGCTCAACACATGTTTCTAATCTTGAATTGGTCGATCTATGTTTTTGTTTTTGTTTTTGTTCTATTTTCTAATTGTAATGGCGCACACCCACATTTATTTATTTTTAGTGAAGCTTATTTCATTGGTTATGTCTGCCATGAGATTTGATTCTTTTAACTTACCACTTGTTCGTTTATTGATTAGGTGTTTGTATAGGGTAAAATCATTTTCAAATAGATTTTAGTTAGAAAAATAAATTTAATAATAAAGTATCATTAATTTAAAGAAATTAGAAGAGCTCGTAATGAGAAATTAAAATTGTTGTTTTTAAAAATTAAATGTTAGGGATGGGTGTGCTTAGTCTTTGAATCAATGATGAGATATAGAATATGGATGTTAAAATGGAATCAAAATTAATTAAAAATTGATATGGGTATGCAAATTTCAACATTATAATTTGTCTCTATTTTAAGGTTCATTCGAATTTAAAAAAGATCATGTATTTCCTCTTTTTGTTGGCATTACATTAGCTGCTTAGTGCTCTTTGGGGTTTGCCCTTTGTTTGTTTTTCGTCTTTGTTTAGGACTCTATCTTGTTAGACTTTGTGGGTTTGCTTTTCTACCACACTAATTTTTATTTTTATTTTTTGTACTATTTTAATGCCATTTATATAATGTTTGATATGAATATTCATTAAAAAAAAAGGTATATAAGCACTCACAACCATGCATTAAAGGTAAATATTCAAACATCAAAGAATATGTGATCCATGAAAAATAATTGACCCAACTTGATATCTCTATGTGTTCCTCTTACTTGGCATACATGTTCCATAAGAACATACAAAGCATAGAAAAGATGTGCAATGAGTATCTTCTATCATGAGATCGGCACAAATTATGAACTTGCTTTAACCATCTAGGAAAAATGTAAGAATAAAAAGAGTAAGGTTAGAAAATTTTGTATATATGGAAAGTGGTGTGGTAATACTTTACCTAGTGCAGTAACAATAGAACTGTGTGACAATTTAAGCATGAACATGTAATGTGCTCAAGATCTATTTAGCCACAATGACAAGTTGTTGTGTAGGATTAAACACTAGTTGAAATCTCAACATAGGAACACTAGTAACAATATATGCCCCATTCAATTGGTTGCATCCATTAGACATGAGGAATTGGAGGAGAGGGGAAAATAGTATGTCAAAAGTAAATGTAATAATAAGTAATTATGTAGAATAACAACTGTTATAAATGCATCATGTGACAAGAAAGTAAGGCATGTTGAATTAAAAGTGTGAGAATCATATTCATTAGATCCGTCAAGAAATATAAACTTGACCTTAGTATGGGAAAATGAGAAAGAAGAGGGTGTTCCAAGGGTTGAGATAAAATCATGCACGCACATATAGCAAATTAAGAAGGCATATGCCCCCAATGTGGCTCTAGGCACATGATAAGGCATTCAAGCAAAAGATCTTGGGCAAACTACAAATATACATCCTCTTTTGATCATAGGGCAGGTGCAAGAAGTTGGGTCCACAAAAGTTCAAAAAGTGGAAGTGTTTTTTCTTGGTTTTTGAAATGTAGTATTTTGAGTCTAGTTCTCAAATATGTAATTTATTATAATACCTAGATGATGCATGTTATTTTTTAATAGGCATGTATAAACACCAATTTTAAAAGTCAATTTTTTAGGACCATACCATGCACATGTACGAACACCATAATTTGACCTAAATAAAAGTATAATTTTTTATTGGCCCTAATTGTTGTTTTTGAAAACCCCTCGTGTACGAACACCATAATTTGAGCTAGACTAATCATATTTTGGAAAAAAAATTCATCGTGTAAAGAATTGTGTAGATTGATGTCATAAATTATTTTTGCAAGAAAATTAAAAAATTAAACGTTATTAAAAAATACAAAAACCTAACATTTCAAGTTTATGTACTAGTTTCCTCAAAAATTAATTAAAAATAGAAAAAATAATTCAATCATAAAAAAATACATATTTGAAAACTAGACATCGTCATCTATAATGGGTTTTAATTTCATTAAAAAAATTTAAAAGAGTCGTCAACCATATTGTCAAAGTCAATTTTTCTCTAGAGGTTTTTATGACATTGTACTTGCAAGTCCAAGGCTAAGTTGTGGGTTTCCAACCCTAAAACAAAAGCAAAGGCATGGGTTCCAAATTTCAAAATTTATGAAACATGTACCCATTCTTAAACATGTACCCATTCTAAAATATAATGTAATAAGAAATGAGTACCCATTTTAAAAAATATAACTAAATGGGTAGTATTTTGAAAAAAATGGGTACTCATTTTAAAAACAAAGTAGGTACTTATTTTTAAAAAATTGGTTAGGGAGCTTGAGCCTAAGTGGGTACGCATTTCTATCGGGATTTTTTCCAAAAACAAAACTTTCCCTATATGTGGACCCAACTTCTTGCTTTTACCCCATATACATGATATTCTAGAATACAAGGATGATCTATTTTTCTTAGGTAATATGAAATATTCTTTTGGAGTTAATGATAGTTTGTAGAGAACATAGATTAATTTATAGCCCCATAAGTATGTGTTGATGCATACTATTTAAAATTGAAAAGATCATAAGGATTTGTTGTTCAAAGAATTATCGTAGAGAAAAAAATTGGTCATGCATGTTTGGCAAGGGGTGTGGTGATATTGCATACCACCTCAAGAGTTTATCCAAAAGGATGATAAAGTTGATGATTTGTAATTCTTTGGATTAGTATCACTTTGTGACTACCAACTTTATCCTATATATATTAATGTTTTGTCTTTGTGTAATCTTGACACTTATGGGTCAAGATGAAGTGTAGTTTATCCCAATCCTATTTTGGTCTCTCTTTTGGTCTACCACCTAAAGATAGCTAGGATCTTACTATGTCTACAATAGGCACACATATCCAAGAAGATCCCATTGGGACACAATCCTACAATGTCATTTTTTTCTTGAGTCCATTCCCTTTTTTGTGCCTTGACTCTACTTGTCCTACCATTAACACTATCTTAGAAATCCTAAGTGGGTACCCCCATCTACGTTTTGTATAATTTTTCTCTTCTCTATTCCTCAACATTTTTAAATGTATTGCACTTGCTCAATTACCAAAATATACCTAAGTTTTTAGGTTGTAGGTTAAAGTGTTTAATTTTATGCAAATTGTCAAATTTATTGACATTTCCTTGCTAAGAATACATGTCTTCCCACCTCCACTTCCTTTTGTTCTTATCAAGATAGTAGACTTCCCTTCCCTGCATGATTCTCTCCCTAAGCCTAAAGTTCCAAATTTCTTTTATTTTGATCAAATTTTCAAACTTGCCTCTCTCATCATGTCATTTGACTAAAGTCTAACTTTTCCTTTATACCATGGGCCTAAAAAAATTATCCCTCCCTAAGTAACCTTTCCTTTATTCTCCCTAATGTCAATTTCTTGATCATTTACACTATAACTACCCTTACTAGATTTGCTCCTTCAAACCTCCCTTTCCTCAAGTACTTGTCATAAGATATGCTCAACTCTCAATCTCCAACACTTCGAAATACATACCGTTTTAAGACTAATTGTTTGGAATTCTCCCATTCCACATATCTTAGTGGTATGATTTTCCCATCACTTTCAATCCTCGATACCCCCAACCAAAGACATGAGGTATGAGTTACCCAACTCTCAAAAAGTAAAAATTCTACAATTTTTATTGTTTGACTTCACCTACCTCTCTATATGCCCAAAATATCACTTTTTGATTGGGGTTAATGGCATTAAGATTAGGGCTTCTTCTACCCAAAAACCATGTTATTCATAAAAAAATAGTATGAATTTGGATGTCAATTGCAATAATAGAGGAAAAAATGACCTAGGAAACTAAAATAAACTTGGTGGATCTCTACAATTTGTTGATAAAATCAAATAATAGTCAAAGATAATTAAAAAAGGTGTAGATTTGAAGAAAATAAAAGATATCAACTAACCTAGGTATATTGTATTTAATACAATGGATAGATTTTTTGAAACTAATTTTTATGTCATCTCTGAATAGCATCTATAATAGATTTCCCAAGCTTCCCCACACTATTTCTCTCTAGATACAAAGACATCATTAATGTAGCAATGATTTGTAGGTCTGAGCAAAGTTACTCCATGATGCCTGTATGGATTTTAACATATTTCTTGGTAATTTTCATGTGATTTAAAACATGAATCACACATAGTGGATGGTAGTGGTAGGGGATGATGGGTTGTCAAACACTATTTGTTTTTTTTTTATCATGAGGCTTCCTTAAGCGAGCTAGGTTTTAGAATGATGGATCTACATATACCATTTTTTGTGCAAATGGTTAGTCACTAAGCTATTTTACGATCTAGAAAAGTCTATAGAGTGTTGTAGAACATCAAACTTTGAATGTCTAAACTTTAAATGAAGGGATATATTTTCAACAATGTAGTGAAAAAATTGTAATGTACATTCTTGTAATTATGTCTACATGACTATTTGCTAAGATTTAGGGAAATACTATAATCACAATTACATATTTCCTCTTGCCACATTTGCTAGCACAAATATAGTGAGGGTTTGTGTGTGTTTGATAAAACCTAATGTATTGAAAATACCTTTATAATAACCATTCATTTATTCCATGTTAATATTTATAGTTTTGGTTATGGATTACTAAGTATGTTGAAAAAAATGCAAATATATGATTGCAAGCAAAAGTAATCTATTTTTTGTTAATCTTATACAAGTTTTATATCCTTCCTCTTTTTTGTTCATGATTGTGTTGCCAAATGGAGTAGGCACTAGTCCGCATTGGTGACGTATCTAATATCCATATTTTAATTAACACATGTTCCTATTAGATATAGGAATATATTTTTTTATGCATGATGTTAAGGGTTTGATAATATAAACCAAGGAACTATTTTAAGTAAACTAAAATTGCTAAGTCATCAGAGAACCAATTCCAATGTGTTTTAAACTAGACATTGTGTATGCAACATTAACAAAAAATATTTTAAGGGATTATAAAATTGATTTCATGTTTTAAGATATATTATGCAAGATATAAAATCAACTATAAAAAGGTCGATTGCAACTCGTATTGTCTTGACTTAATGATAATTTTAGGGGTTAAGAATACAATCGTCTATATTCATTTTTTGGTACACTAATAAATCATTCTAAATTGGTATAATACATTATTTAGGTTATCTATGGGAACACCCTTCTAAGTTTAAGTTGAGCTCAAAGCATAGGAGAGATTACCCAGTCTCACAATTAGCCTTTATCTATCCTAAGTCTATGGATGAGCTATTATTTACTTTCTTGAAGATAAACCCTTAACCTTGAAGGTAGAGAAAATATATAGGATTTAAGATCCATGGGTTTTGGGACCTAGCACCTCCTTTCTCTTCTAAAATTATGGAGGGAATACTATTTGTTAGCCTAGTCATGGATTTGGAGAAAAATTTAGAGTTTGTATTCCAAAGTGAAATAGGCCTCAAATTAGTAAAAATAAATGTATTGGAACTTTTAAGAATTAATTCAATAAAGAAGTATTTAATTCCTTTAAAATATTATTATATTTTTGGGCTTCTTCTACTTCAAGGAAGATATATCTCCTAGTGAAATTTTAATATTTCTAAAACAAAAGAGCTATGAAGCCAACAATTCCTAGAGATTTATCACTTGACAATGAGAAGATCATTTATCTAATTTCCTCTATCATGAAATTTACCATTTGTATTTTTAAAATTTTCCTCTTACACAAGAGTGGAGATATTAGATAGAATATATTGGTGGGCATGTTCTAATCCAAATTTGAAATAGGTAATAAACCTTCAAAATAGGAAATTGCTTCTATTTAAATTTCCTTTTGATCACTCAATTTTACTCCTAAAGAATGTTTAATTGATGCAATAAAATTAGTGTCTCTCCTTATCTTTGTAGAATCTTGAAAGAACTTTGCATTTTTTATGTCTTTTTTTAAAACAAATTTTGATTGAATTTTGACACTAAATTTTTTCTTCTCACTATAAAATTTCTCAAAGGTCCTCTTTTAACTTCTTCTCCAATTCATAGCTCTATCTATTCATTCCAAAGTTGATAACACTATTGTTTAAATCTGAAAGTTGATGTTCAACATGCAATTTTTTTTTTTTTAAATGTTTTTGAAGTGAGCCTTGTTCCATCTCCTAATTTTAGATGATTTATTTTAATTTATAATAGGTCTAAAGAATTCTTGACCCTTCTATGTGGAGAAATTTCTCACCATTGTTGTAAAAGAGGTAGAAAATTTCCATCCCTAAACATCATAACTTCGAATTTAAAAGGAATTTTATTTGTAGCACAATCTTCAAAAACACTAAAAAAATGAGAATTGATTTGACCTAGCTAGGGGAAGAATAGAGATAAAGAAGGTATGTGTAGATGGTCTTTCTATAATATTGTAGAGATTTTGTCTTCTATTGGTCCAAGTAAATTTTCCCATTTTAGGAAAGCAATAAAAAAATATTATCAATATTATTGAATTCCTTAAAGTCCATCACAAGATTAGCTAGAGGGATGACACCTCCAAATTTCTCATCATGTTCTACTATTGCATTGAAATATCCACCCAAGAGAACCAAATCCCCTAACAACTCTAGAGGAGATACATGGAATTTTCAAAGCTATTTTTTCAAAAAATAGTACCAATAATACCATAAATATTGAAGATCAAAAAAACCAAGTTTGAAGATAAACTATGAATGTTCATCAACATCTAGTTTATCCCTAAAGCTATACATTCTAATGTTGTAGTTTTGAGATTCCATAAAATAGCAAAACCACTCAGTGCACCACATGCCTCTACTAAAGTGTAACTCCAATAGGGCCACTTCTAGAAAATTAAATTACCTTGTTGTAAAGAAAGTTTAGTTTCCTAAGGAATGAGAATATCACCAAATATGTTGTCTATCTAGTAGTTAATTAAATGGCTTTTGTTGGGGAATTAATATCCCTAACATTCCAAGAGAGGACCTTCATTTCCTTCAAGGAGATTATCTCTCATTGTTCTTATCGATTCATTCAAGGTAGATTGAATCCTTACAACAATTACTTCTTGAATTTTTGCTTGCTTGTTTTTCTCCCTTTTTATTTTGGATCTAGAAATACATAAATCCATTTTCTCTAATTTTAATTTGAAAATTGATTTTTTTTTAGGAAATTAATTTCCAAGTTCTCCTAAATCACCTCATCAACTAATTTTTCCTCTGGTTCATCCCCAACTCTTGTAATAATATCACTTACTAGTGATTTTAAGTTTTTGTTAGATTCAAACTCCTTACTACCTTCATAATTTTCATTTTAACATTAACAATAGGAAGGTAATCTAACTTTTTCAATTTCTTATTGTTAGCTTCTAGAGCCTCATTTTGGAATATTATATCCTCTTTGGGAGGAAAGAAAGGGAACTCTTCATGACCTAGATATCTTAGTTGTGTTTTATTATCCATATTCAAGCAATTTTTAGAGGTGGGGTGGATTGATGCCTTCCTTTTATAGGGACTTCCACTTCTAGATCCTCACATGCCCATTTATCCTATGAAGATAGACAAGGATATATTTGGGATGTAAGCTTGATGTTAGTTTCATTACTTTTATATTGACTACTTAAATGACCATATTTATGGCATATATTGCATAAAGGGTTAAGACCATCATAGAAGATAGACTAGTTTTATTTGCCCATAATGGATGTGAGATTAATACTTAAAACTAATGCCTCTGAAACATCCATTAA
The DNA here is from genome assembly GCA_007258455.2 of Sequoia sempervirens. Taxonomy (NCBI): domain Eukaryota; kingdom Viridiplantae; phylum Streptophyta; class Pinopsida; order Cupressales; family Cupressaceae; genus Sequoia; species Sequoia sempervirens. The sequence goes on from VDFB02277497.1 coordinate 131,773, forward strand.
AACACAAAATATTTGCATATTCATTTGAATTACGAAAAACTCCAAATCATGTAACTAAAAGAATTCCAATTATATTCCCCACAATATCTAAGATCTCTAAATCTTTATATTCAAAGGGAAAATTCTTTAGACGAATCCAAATTGGGAAAATTTTGACACAAACAAAAAATGGGTCAAATTTTGGTTACTAAGGTTGGCAATATAGCCCTGCACCATTCATGAACCCATAATTACTTTTTTTATAAACCTATCCCTACCTTCTTTGTTAACAAATTTTACCATAAGAAACTTTTTTCTAAAAGATGAATTTTTAGTGTTTCAATCAGTTTTCCATTACTCATTGGACCAAATTTCTTTGTATTAAAATATTTTCAGCATGGGGGAATAATGATCACTTCTAGAATTTAAGCTTACAAAATAGGAGATAGTGAGTTTTGTGTACCTCTAAAATCTAGTCTTTTCTAGTTTTGAGAAGGGGGTGCTCAATCTTGTATGGGATGAAGAGGAAGCCAATTTTTTTGAAGAAACCCTATTGATTTGGTAGTGCCAAATCTTCTTTCTTAATAGATACTCTAAATTTGTCCTTCTAATAGAGAAACTTTATAATGTATACACTCAAATTTGGTCTGGATGATTAATAAAATACAAGTTATTTAATTAATAATCTTTAATTCTTCTACTTATAAATAAATTGAAAAAATTATTTATATAGTTCATCTTTCTCTAATTCTTTCTATCCTAAATCATTTTCTTCATATCTTAATTAAAAGAACAAATTTAATTAGTTTGTTTTATTTAATTAACCTCCTCTCATTAAATTTGAATTCTAAATTTGAATTTAAGCACATTTCTACTAACTTCTTCCCACGTTCCACCTCATCATGTGTCTCAAGAAATTAAATATTTCTAATATTTAATTTGGCATTTATCCTCAACAAATTCTAACTAATTTGGGACACTTGGCCTTGGATAAGTGCACAAAGTTGACTCCATGAAACGTGGAAGTTTTTGCCTTAGCCAAAATATTGAAATTGGCTTTGCAAAAACATGATCCCATTTAGCTTCGGGATCCCGAGCCTAAATACAAAATGGGATCCTGCTTTTTAAAAATCGAGATCCCATTTCCTAAAGGATCTTGAACCAACAGACAAGGAATAGGATCCCGATTACTACGAAACGGGATCCCAATTTATAAAAATTAGGATCCCATTTTGTAGAAATTGGGATCCTGTTTTATAATGCTATTTATTTTTTTAAAAACAAACAAAGTTCATTTTGCAATAGATGAGATCTTGAGTACAAGCGACAACAACCTCCACAAACAACTCTAGGTACCCACCCACACCCCTTTTTTCGCATTTTTCCATTTCTTATTGAAATTGTGAAGAAAATAAGTGAATTTAGCATTTTTTTTAAATTTATTTCACGTTTTGAGCATTTTTTTTCCTGTTATAGTAGAAATGAGTAATTGTAAAAATAGATAAAAAATGCAATGAAACCTGAAGATTTTTTAATAGAAATGAAAAAATGAACCTTGAATTGTGTTTTACAAACAAAATTTAACTTTTGAAACCTAAATTGTCTGATTAAACCAAAAAAATTGAATTTGAAAACCCTAATTGAAACAAAACAAAACAAAATTGCATTTAGAAACCCTAATCAAGGTTTTTGAAACCCTAAATTCAAATCAAACGAAATTGAATTTGAAAACCCTAGTTTGAACTGAAACAAAAAAATTGCATTAAAAACCCTAATTGCTTAGAAATTGAAACCCTAAATTGAATTGGAACAAAAAAAATTGTGAAAACCCTAAATTGAAATCGAAAAAATCATTTTGATTTTGAAAACTAGGTAATTTTGAGCTCAAAAAAATTCATTTGCATTGCTTAAATGTTTTAAATTTTATTTGCATTGTATGGAAAAAACAATACGTTAAATGTTAGTTTCAATGTTAAATTATAATTAGATTAGAAAACAATATGTTAAAGAATAGTTAAAATTCATAAAGTTTATCAATGTTTGTTTGCAAATTTAGTTAGCAAATTTGTAAATCCAAGCACGTACAATCGATTCCAATTGGCACTAACTTGCAAGTCTAAATTATTCCAAGGGCCACCCAAACTTCACCCTAAGTTTTCTAAACCCTAGACCCTAAACTGTAAAATCTAAACCCTCAACACTAAAGCATTTGAATTTTGTCTTAGGACCTTAAAATGAAATTTGGTTGCCTTAAAAAACCCTCTGTTGTCACCATTCAGTAGAGCTTTTTGTAATGTTTTCACTTATTTGAACACATAATATAAAACCTTTTGGTTTCTACAAGTTTATGAAGAGTGGATGATCACTCTCTATGAAACTTAGACATGATCATTAGGGATCTAAATCATTGGAAGAAAACTTTATTCTATTATATCCACAAGATAGGAGAGCGTGAGTGAGAGTGCTATGGGTAAAGTTTCTTTCATTGGACATACCTAAAATTATGTAGGTTCAATGTCAAGAATGGGTCTATTTGGTATATTTATGAAAACTATTATGAATATCTAGAATACCATAAAAGTATAATTATAGAAATTCCAATTGGAAACACTTGGGTATATATCATATGAAATTTAAATCTAGTAAGTTGTCTATTATATAGGAGAGTTGATAATACATGGAAAGAGGTTTGTATGGGAATATATGTATTAGGAAACACATACCATGACCTCTATAGGATTTTTAAGATGTGATCCTAGATAATAATCCACCCATCCTCAAGCATAATGGATTCTTTAGCAATTAAGAGAGATTTAATAACCATACAATTACCTATATTTTGATACTATATAGATTTATGTGGAAGGATAGAAATGCATCAATAAGGAGACCAAGATGGAACCATTTAACACCTAAGGTACACCTATTACATGGGAAAGGGAGGAGGTACATGATGATAGGTTGGAGAAACTAGGCTATTATTACAATAGAGAGAGGAGGAGGATTCATATTATGCTCCTATAAATAAGAGGTCAATTTAGAAGATTAAAAGAACTAGATAATAACAAAGGAAATAATTCTATAGAGGGAGTGAGTGGGATTGTTGGAAATATACAAGGAGAGAGGTGAAGGTCCCAACACCTACATAGAGTCCTACACGAAATACACCAATCTAGGCACTTCCTAGAAGGATCAAGATCCATGTGAGTAGCCTCTTTTTATTTTTGTATCTTCTACATATGTATTTTTATTCCTTTATTATGTGATTAAAATTATGTATGATATAACTTATTAATAAGTGATTACAAGTATAATTATTAAAATATTTCATATTTATTTTGATATCCTCTAATCTAGGAGGAAATTTTTACTTGTTTTGATAGATGTATGTTATTTTTGTGATATGTATAGATTGATTCATTTTTAACATGATACTTTTTTTTATTAGAGGGGTAAACACTTTTGACCCAGAGCTAGATGGAACCAATGAGGTCATAGTATGACTAAATTTGGACCTCACTAGACATCTAGATCCCCTTAAGCCATCCTATCACCTAAATCATAAATCAATTTCTTAAGGGGTCCCAATATGAAATTTCTTAAGGGGATCAAAGAAGTTCTTAAATTTGAAGTTGCCCAAGGCAAACCAAATAACAATAATAAGATCGTGCAAGATTATAATATGAATGAGATTTCATGATCTAGGTTGGTCAGTTGAAACAAGAGTAGATCTCAATCAACTATTCCACAAGAAAATTTCTTCACTAACTTGCAAGTTCATTATATTCCAAGGGACACCAAAACTTCACCCTAAGTTCTAAACCCTAAACCTGAACTCTAAAATCTAAACCCTAAACACTAAAACCATTCATTTTGTCTTACTCTAACCTTAAAAGTGAAATTTGGTTGCCTTAGGAAAATCCACCAAATTTCATTCCCTTATGCCATGTAATTGTTTCCTAGGATCTTACTACATATATCCCTTAAGTTATCCTATTACCCTAAACCCTAAACTCTAAAGTTTAAACCCTAAACCCTAAAGCCATCATTTTTTCTTAGGCTCTTAATGAAATTTGGTTGCCTTAGGCAACTCCACCAAATTTCATTCCTTATCCCATGTAATTTTTTCCTAGATCTACTTATACAAGACCCTTAAGCATCCTATTACCCTAAACCCTAAAGCCATCATTTTTTCTTTAAAGATGAAATTTGGTGCCTGGGAAACTTCACCAAATTTTATTCACTTGAGCCATGCCATTTTCTCCTAGAACCTCACCTTTGAAGATCCCCTTAAGCCATCCTATCACCCTAAATCGTAAATTCAATTTCTTAAGGGGTCCCAATATGACATTTCTTAAGGGGATCAAAGAAGTTCTTAAAATTTGGTGATCAAAATTGCCCAAAGAAAACCAAATTTAACAATAATAAGATCATGCAAGATTATATAATATTAATAGTTAATTGTATTTTCATTCAAGTAACATGTGCCTTAGACATAAATGAGGCTTACATATTTTATCATTTGTATTCAATTATTTAAGGCCATTTATATTGAATGGTTTAAAGGTATTTCCTAAAAATGTATCTTACATCTTGAAATTACAAATCTAATGTAGGTTCACTCATATCTTAAAGATCATATGGATCCATTCAATAATATTCACAATCCACCTCCACGCCATCCATCTCCACCACCTTCACCTCCACCTCCACCCACTCCACCTCGTAACCCCCCACCTCCACCACCTGAAATCAATGAACATGCTTGTTTGCAAGCACACATCAATGCCAATGTTAGAACCATCCAAGATCAAATCAACATTATTCAAAATGAAGAATGTGTCGCACCTCCTGTGAGGACGTTTTCATCTAGGATGCAAACCCTTGTTGATGCTGTCAGGGCTATGGATGGGATCTTAGATGAGCATTGAAAATGGCTAGAGGAGAGGAGAACTTTGACTCAAAGGGAAATACAAAGAAATGAAGAGATGCAACAGATCCACAGTTTCTAAATTGCCAATGATCTTAAATAGTTATGAATTTATGAATTTGGTGAAAGATGGATATTTTGCATGAATTTATAAATTTGCTGATGGATATTTTAGAAGATACATAACTGTTTATTATTTTGGTTCTAGATGGATATTTTTAGTGATATGGATTTATGAATTTGGTGGAATTTATGAACTTATAATGAATAGTATATAATAGTATATATTTTATGACTATCTACTAGATCACGATTTCTCCTGCTAAAAAATTGTAATATATATGTGTGTGTGTGTGTTAGAAATAAAATGTGAGCTTTTGGGGAATGTTTCCCCAAGTTTATTGTTTAGTATGTATCAGCATGCATTAAAAATTCTGTACATAGTTCTTAAATTTTTAAATTTGTATGTATGTAGATAGTTTAGTTTAATGATCTGTATGCATGCAAATTATGCATCATATTTTTTATTTTAAATTTATGTACATGTTAAATTTTGAATTTTGTATGGACATGCTCAAGTGCAATCAATGTATATATATGTGCATTCCAATTAAATATATGATCTTAATATATATGTTGCTCATCCTATTTCAATTAAATATATGATCTTAATATATGTATGCACATCCTATTTTGTATGATTTAATGCAGGTGCACATTTATATCTCATATCATGGATGATTTTAACATTGATGATATCATCAATCCACCACCTCAGCACAGCCACATCCACCTCCCCCTCCCCCTCCACCTAATATGCCACATCTAGCACCTATCGCGTCTGATGAGGCTTGCTTGAGAGCATGTATAAATGATCAAGTTGCATCCTTACAAAATCAAATCAATGATATGTAGAGTCAAGCATTGATTCCACCACATGTGAGACGTTTTACATCTATGATGCAAAACGTTGTTGATGTCATCAGTATGATCGATTCTGATCTTGATAGGCATCAACAAGAGAGAGAACAAATGAGACAATTTTATTCTAATGGTCTCTCTTACAAACAAATATTAGACCTTAAAATAACAAAATCCCATCTAGCCCTCTACTTTTTTGATCTCGTCACTCGACAACCCATTCCACCCAACAAATCTAGAATATCCATGAGCTGGTGCATACATCTGCAGATGAGTGCACATTTTTGGGATCAATGGTATATGGTTTTTGATAGTCCCCCACATGCTAATTGGGAGTGCCCATTGTATTTTTTGAGAAACTATATGTAGAGTTTGTTTTGGGTAAAAATCCCAATTATTTTGATTTTAGATCATTTCAGGGTGTTGGTGGCAGCATGCCACAATAGAGGTTAGGGGCAAGGGTTGATCCCCAATGCCCTGTGCATGCACAACCCCTTGTTGTTGCTCTTGGTCCTCCCATTCCCCCACCTGTACATCATTGAGCTCTGGTCTCAACATTAGGTTCCCTTAGTACACTCGTAGGAGACCTTGATCAACATGCTTCAACGATAGCGAGTGGGGAGCATAGAGACAATGATGATGGAGGAGTTTTTTATGGAGCTGGTCTGAGTACCGCTCCAGGAGTGTCGAGGCCCGTCCCCTGACATATATGTACTAGTTGTCATCAAGTATGCTATGGACCTGATCAGGCCACACCCAGTTCAGGTGGACGGGGAGATTCTGGTGGTTCATATGGTCTCGTTAGTTCATTTGTAGAGTTTCTTACAATAGACCATCACCCTAAGGACATTGCGACACAAGTATAAATATGCATCTAGATGTGCGTTCATTTTATAATAATTTTGATGGATGTATATATCAAATAAAAGTTTGCAATACATTTTAACAATCAAATTGTTTGGTGTACAAATGACACTAACGACGGGGCAATCATCTGTTCCACGAGTACATACATCGACACCGGTCATACTCAGCAACCCTATGGGGTATTTTGATTTCAATTTTTAAAATTATATATGAAATCATAAATTTAACTTGAGTTTTAAATTTATAATTGAATCACATATATGTTTGAAATATTTATGTTGGTTTAGGCGAGTCAATCGACATCCACATTGATTCCTCCTGAGGGATTGTCAACCACTCCTCCATTATCAGGCATCATAGATCAGGGGCAGGTACATTCATATTGTAAATTTGTTTAAAGTTTACATTAGTATAGTTACAATTTTATGAATTTTGAATTCACCAGATATATGAAATACATGCATGTACAATTGTAAATATTATAAATGTTAAATGTCTATGTACATGTATGTCTAGGTTGATACCATAATAAGAATGGGCATTGGGCAAACATTTGATGTTGCAGCTACTCGTGAGGCCACTGATTTCCAGGTTGTTTACAAAACTTTCTACACAAAATGTGCAAACTTGAATATATATATATAGATATATATAAACCTAATTCAATTGTACATGCTTTAATTTTGATCTTGTAGGACTTTGTTAGTGCAACTTTCAGCCCTGACCTAGACATAGTTACACCACCAGGAGGACATGCAGAGCAGGCTCTAGATCAAATGGCAATTTAAATTTTTTATTATATTTAAAGTCAATTATAAATTACATATTTTGAATATAACTTAAATTTTAAACTTTAAATTGAATATATACATAATATGAGATTTGTTACATATTCTTTTTCTTTTATAGCATGAGACACATCTTGTAGTTGAGCATGTATAGACAGGTCCTGGAGAAGAGCCTGGTGCACAACCTAAAAATACGGTACAATTAAAATATGATAAATTATAAATTAAATTGAATTAAAAAAATTAATTGTAGAGTTGTACATCTAATTTCAAATTTCTTTGTCTTGTTTATGTAGATTGATTTAGAGAATTTAGAGGTTGCTTCAAGTGCACCAAAGCATCCAGACATAGATATGATGGTAATTTAATTTTATGATGGACTTACACCTGATTTCATCTTTCTCTTGTACAGAGTGTTTCAGGTCATCCACATAGTCTGCATGGTGTGAAGAGGTCTCTTGATTATAGAGACAATACATGACCTAGAAACATGTGATTTTATGTGTTATATTTTTTTATTTCATGGACTATATTTCTGGTTTCTCATGTACTCTGTTGGACTTTATATTTCATGGCTCAAGTACTTAGTTGGACTTTAGTTCACGGGTTGTACTCTAGACTTTATTTCATGCAATTAATATATTGGTTTCATGCACTTAATATGTTACATAAATTATGGACTTTATTATTGTTTGAAATTTTAATTTACCCATGTACATTTATGCATTTTATGTTCATAGTCAAGACATTAATATAGGACATTAATGTGAAATTTAGTGATCTCATACATGATATTAATATAGGACATTTTAATATTTATACTTTACAAATTTAGTGATCTCATACATGATATGTACATTCAATAATTAGTGATAATTACTCAATGAACTTATTCAATTCACGTCAATCAATAATTAGTCAATAAATCATAATTTACAAACAAAAGCAATCTATTTATATACTAGAAAGGATAAAATTTTAAGAAACAAACAATACCATAGAAGATTAGAGAATAAAAGCATTAATAAATTCTCTAAATAATAACATCTAACACTAATTTATAAGTTGTCAAAACAAATAATGACGTCTTAAGGGGATGTCTTAAGGGTTCTTCAGGGGATTTCTAAAGGGGTCATAATAGAATGTCTTAAGGGGATGTCTTAAGGGGTTATAATATGTCTTAAGGGGATGCCTTAAGGGGTCTTAAGGGGATGTCTAAAGGGGTCATAATAGAACGTCTTAAGGGGATGTTATAAGGGGTTTTAAGGGGATGTCTAAAGGGGTCATAATAGAATGTCTTAAGGGGATGTCTAAAGGGGTCATAATAGAACGTCTTAAGGGGATGTCTTAAGGGGTCATAATACAATGTCTAAAGGGGATGTCTTAAGGGTTCATAATAGAATTTCTTAAGGGGATGTATTAAGGGGTCATAATACAACGTCTTAAGGATATACTTGATTTAACAATAATGTATGCATGATATTTAGCGATTATACAATTAGACATAAAGTTTCAAAGTAGGAAAACATGCACATTTAACAAACAAAATATATAGAATATTGATTTGATACATAGAAGTACATAGAGTATGTTTAATTCTGTAAGTATGTATGTACATATATGTCATCTCAAAACAATGTTTACAAAATTTGGATATGCCATCTCAAGAAAATCTCAAACTCATGCCTAGAATGTAGTAGGTCTTCACACCACCTGATATAAAAAAGGTACAAGCAATATCAATGAAATCATCAAAACATACATATTTTAATTTATATAAAACTATCTATATGTACAAAACTCAAGTACCTGCATTTAAAAGTATTCCACACATGTTTGTAGGTTGAATCCAGGCATCCTCTCCTTTTTGTTTCAAAGTATGAGATCAATGCAATGATGGCTTAAGGATACAAAAAAGACAATAAATCAATTTTAACTATTAATGTACAAGCAATATCAATATGTAATCAAAACATGTATTTAAATATAATTTAACTAATAATTACCTGTTTTTACCAAGTATTCCATATTGTCTAGGTTGAATCTACATGGACTAGATCCTTTTTGTGATTATGCCTTAAGGATGTATAAAAAGAAAATTTAAATCAATTTCAACTAATAACACACTTGACCAATGTCGAAACATGTATTTAATGTATTTAAAAGGACAAATAAAACTAAAACTATATTTACTTGTATTTACTTATTCCATTGTACCATTTGCATCCTCTCTTTTTTGCAATGCATCTATGATTGCCTCATGCTCTTCCATAGAAATTGACCATAGCACTTTTTTTGAAGGTCTTCCACGATACTGCTCTAGTTTTATATTTGTTGCCACCACCAAATGTGAATAATGTATAATCTTTTTATGTGTTTCATAGTCTTTGAATACATGTAGACCATTCTTTCTTCTTAGGTATTTTTGTAGTCAAGTGCCAACAACCACCACCGATCCTATTGGAAAACATGTTCAAAAACCATCATCAAATAAGTTCTCAAAATTTTCTTAAGGGGATCAAAAACTTGTTCTAAAAAATTGCTTAAGGGGATCTAAAACTTGTTATCAAAATTTTCTTAAGGGGGTGTCTTAAGGGGATCACCGTACCTGTTGGATAATGAAAGACATCATCATCTTCTCGAGGTGTTATTAGCTTATGTTTAGTTTCCACACAATGAGCCAACCAATATTCCATTTTCTCTTCATTCCCCTCAAGTGCAATAACAACATACACATGTTCTGCCAACAAAATTCGATTTAATAACTTGTGCATATCCATATAAATAATTTAGTATTACAAAATAACTTAATAAAGTGAAATAAATTGAATTAAAATTACCTTCTTGTGCAAGGTCTAAAAACAGGTCATAATCTTTCATGCAAACACTTGATCATTTTCTTCAATAGTTCTTTCATATTGATTATGTGCTTGTGCAAGTGTCAACGATCTTTGCTCCCACAATTCAACCCATTATGTATTTTCACATGCTTCCCAATCTCTTGAGATACAAAACTAGAAAAAACATGCAAGCTCCCTTGTCCAAATAGTCCATGTGCTTGCTGTGCACTCCTAAATGAATGCCATTTAGTAGATCCATTGATTGTCTCACAATCAACTCTAGGTACAATGTTCTCTTCTTCCACCAACCAAAAGAATCAATGAACTGTAGAGTAATCACTCAAACCAGGTGCAGATAATCTTCTATTACACCAATCCACAATCTCACGTACATCTTTAAATTTTACTGAATCCTCGAATTTTAATTGTTCTCTAGCAAGAATTTTTTGACACACCACCAATTCCATCATGTTCTCCTTTACCATGCCCAACTTAAAAAACTCCATATATGTTGGACATTAAGTTCCTTGTGAACCATACTTAACCAATAGAACATTCAAGCATTCTTGAACTGCCCATACAATTATCTGACCATATGAGGTGTTCTTTCATCTGGATTCCTCTTTCTCTTAAATTTCTATAAAATATACTAAAACAGTATTGAACAAACTCTGACGAGTGTAACGATTGTCACTCAAATAAAAATGATACTCCCTCAAAACTTTCTATCATCCTCGGGCATATCATCTGCATGTCTATAAACAATATGGACAAACATAGCTACTTTCCACTAAATTATAATATTGAGATTGAATTTCCTCTTGCGGAGCGAGAGTATAATTCTCTGCAAAATCAACCACGAAAGTATAGTACCAATTGGAAATGTGTTTCTACATGCGCAAAATTGGCCATCAAGCCATCAAGCATGTTGAGTGCATGACATATTTTGGTACAATTTTATTCTTAAATTCACTCATGAATGCATGCACACTAACTTTTTCTGTAACTAAATCACAACGCTTTCCTATTTTTCCATCTTTTAAAGAATAGTAAACATTCTTAAATCTTTTGAAATCTACTAATTGTTGTCCAAAATCATGATCAACACTTTCATGCAAACAAATTCTTAAAAATGAAAGATTTCCACAGTTAATGCATTGTTAGAAATACAAGAACTTAATTAAAATAATTTATCATTAAATTTTCACAAAGCAAACCCAAATAAACTCTCTTATTGCTTCAGTGGCATATCAATACCACACTCATGTATAATCATGTTAGTATGCAAGGTACAATGTATATATCGAAAAACATCATAAAAATAACGAAATTGAACATGTATTTTACAACAACAAGATATTCGTTGCTTATTAATTTTTACATACCAGGGTTTACATTTTTCAAAAGAACTTTGACTTATTTTAATATTACCAGGTAACACTGAATCGCTACAAAATTTTCTATAAAATTCAGTTTGTGTTGTATCTAATAGGTGTTTTGGGTGAGGATCACGAACTTTGGACCCCACCCTTAATTTTAAAACATCTCTAGCATTAGATGAAACCCTAGTATTATCATGCTAATATTTTTCGATCAAAGATTTAATTTCAACATTCAATTTCATATCAGACCTCGGTAGTCATCCACTGAAACTCCAACATTAATTGATAGGATCATTTTCTATACTTTCTCTTCTTTTTGCCGCTCTTAGCAATGTTTTAGGATGTATTTTTAAAACATCACTAATATTGCTTACCATTATTTTATTCAAAGTTGCTATATTAACTATAGCAGTTGTTATAGCTCTTCTTGCTGTGTTTTTATCTTTAGATTGACTATTTTTCCTAATAGATTGAATGGCACTAGCAACAGTAGACATAACATGTTTTAATGATTGATCTTTTCTTTTTGGTTTAACATAAAAGCCTAACCTTTTCATTACTTTCCTCATTTTTTGCATTCTCATCAATTTCATCATTAGTTGACATTGAAATGCAATTTTTTTATGATAAAAGAATTTGGTGTATATTCTATTCGCATGTGTTTTTATTTGCCTCCAAGAAATTTGACCAAGAAGATTATTGAAAACACCACTTTCAATTTTAAAAAAAGTATTTTCATTAAATTCAACATCACATTCTAGATTTTCATCATCATCTTCATTTTCATTTTCATCAAAAACACAGGTTTTGTTTTCATTTTCAAGAAAATGATCATTCTGATTTTCATTTGCAACAAAAGATTTTTCTTTTTCGTTTTCAACAAATTCTATAAAAGTTTCATCTCTCCGAATATCATCAATGCCAACATCATTAAGTCCAGCATCTTGTAAAACTTCTACATACAAATTTACCATTTCACTAACATGTGGATTTGAAGACATACCTGGATTTGTGCATATTGAAACATTCTCGATAGAATTCAAAGAGGGATTTGAAGACATAGTAGGACTTGTTTGTATAATCATATTCTTCTCCAAATTGACTCCTTGCAAATTAGCTTCATCTACAACTATGGTATCCTCAATGTTTTCATCTTCAATAGTTGTGGAATTGCATGCTCCACCATCATTCATTGATTTCATTCTCATTCTTCTTTCTCTTTCTCTTTATCTCTCCTTCTCTCTATTTGCTTCAACTTCTTGAGGAGTCAATGTCTTCCTTCTCTTATTACAAGCTTTATCTCCCATGATTATAAAATTCTCGAGCACAAATGAATGTTAATAGTGAAATTCTTCAAAATATTCAATCCAAATTGGAAGTTGAATACCTATTAGGACAAAATTCTTCCTCTTGTGTTCCTCAAAACAAGTAGAAAACTAGCACAATTTCACTTAAAAAATTGTTTTCTTCATGCCTTTGAAAAATTCAATCCATATTGCAAGTTGAAGACCTTTTGTTCCTCCAAACAAGCACAAAAATAACACAACTCCACTTCAAAAACGGTGTAGATGATGCCTCGTTTGAAAAAATCAACTAAAAATCAAGCTCACCACCTGTAAATACAATAGCTCATGAAAAATAGTTTAATTTTACTGCTCTTGGCCATACATGTGAAGTTGCAGACTTCACAGTAGCTTTTGGCTATAAATTTAAATAAAAGAAACGGGATCCCGTTTATAAAAACCGGGATCCCGTTCTATAATCGGGATCCTACTCCTCGATATTCAATGTGGAGACCGTTGGAAGGGAAACGAGATCCCATTTACAAAACAGGATCCTGTTTCCCTTCCAATGGTCTAAATATTATAAATTAAAGAATGGGATCCCGATTATAAAACAAGATCCCACTTTTAATAAACAGGATCCCCTTTTATAAAGCGCGATCCTGTTTTTCAAATTTTGAATTTCTATTAGCTTTGTGGTCGGGTTTTTGCCTAGGATTTTGGTTTGGGAAAAGCATTGGAAATCCGAACCTAGGCCTTCAACCTAGTTTGACCTGCAAGTTGAAGGTCCTAACAATGTCAGAGAAAAATACTTTGGACATATGGCTAACAACTTTTTTTGCATAACTTTTTGACGAAATTAAAACCCATTTTAGATGAGACAATAAAAATTCTAAATATGTAATTTTTTTTACAATTGGATTTTTTTTTCTATTTTTTAATTAATTTCTAATAAAATTGGTCCATAAACTTTAAATATCAGGGTATTTACTATTTTAATAACTTTTGATCAACCTAACATTTTGACAAACAAATTGCACGAGAACAAACTTCAGACAATTCTTTTCAATTTAAAAAAAAATTAAAAAATGATAAGTTTAGGTCATCTTATGCATGTCGTACACAATGATTTTTCAAAATGACAAATTTGCCTAATAAAAATTTAACAAAAAAAAATATTCAATAAAAAATTACAAAAAAATATCAAGAAAAAGCTCCAATGAGTCACAAATCTTTTCCCAAAAGGATTTAGAAAAATACAATAATTTAAGTCAAAATATGGATGTTGTACACCTGCATGGTAAAAAAAAAAGTGACTTTTAAACAGTGGTTTTTAGAAATGCCTATTGAAACTCAATTTGTACAATCTGGGTATTGAAATAAATTACATATTTGGAAACTAGACTCTGAGCACTACATTTTATGATTAGTGACTTTTTTAAAGATTTCATCTCTAAGTGCTTCAAATTTTAAGGTCAAATGTGTCAAATTCTGAAAATCAGGAAAAACACACTTTTTGGCCAAAAAGTGATCAACTTCTTGCACACACCCCCTTCATCTCTATTTTATTCCTCTTCACACTTGGAAATTTGTTCTTATGAAGTGAACACACTTCCCCTTTTCTCTCTAACCTCTTAATCTTCAACCGTTCATTCTCTAGATCGAATCCAGACCGTTGATTTTTGCCACCTAGGCTCATGCCTTGGAAAATCTATAAATAGGCCCTCATTTACAACAAAGAAAGAGAGAGAGATGAGCATTTATAGCAATTACACTACATAATTTTCATTAGCATTGTCATTTTAGTGAGCATTCTAGTATTAGCATTTTAGCATCAAGTAGTTTAATCATGGTATTTTCATTAGAAACATCTTAATTAGAGTAGTTTAATCATATCATTTCCATTAGCAACATCATAGCAGCATTATTATCTTTGCACATCATCTACAGCTAGTTTATCAATAATATAATGTAGGAAACATCTGTTGCATTTCCAACATCTCTCATTCTTTAGGTTGTCATTTGGAAAGTCGTGTACAAACAATCTGAGAGCAAAAATGACTTACAGAATCCTTGGAGATAGAGGACAATGAGATGCCATTGGGGAATTGTTTGTTTCAATTTGATTGTTATTTGAATTCCTTGATCTAATGTTTCATTAGTGTGTTGTATAGGTTTTATTTGCTTATTCACATTATTCATACACACATAAATTGGTGCCCACCGTGGGGCTTAGCCCCGTTTTTAACATTTTCTTGCAAGTTTTCATCAATAGGTTTGTTCATGAATTTCAATGTAGCACATTTGCAGCCTATTTCAGTGTGTAGGTGGTGAATTTCAGCGCATCCAAGTTCTATTATAGCGCATACACTGTTAGGGTTAGAAATGGCAGATATCTAACAATTAAATGCAAATTTAATTAATAAACAGAGAAACTAAAACACATAATAAATTATAACACAGAGAATTTAACGTGGTTCACCCAATCTAGGCTACATCCACCAAACCACAGCCATCCAATGATTTTATTATCCAGTGCAAAAAACCTATTACAATCTTGCGAATAATTGTGTTTTTCATCATACTGTAACCCACATCCGAACCCCTTTTTAACAAGCTTAGAAGCTTCCAGATTAGGCAAGGATACATGCTGGGGTGTACAATATAGCATGATCAGTTGCCACATACCAACATACACAACCCATACCAACGCATCTACCTCCTCTTTCAGAGCATATACAAGAGTTGATTTCCCTTTTTTGCTTTCCAGAATAGAGCATTAAATGTGTTTTATAGCGCATATACTAAATATCTTAGCACATATGCTCTCTTTTTTAGTGAATACACCTTTATTTGCAGAAATTTGAAATTATGGGGGACAAATCTGTATCTTTTTGTTTTGCAGATACTTTATACGCTATCAAAGACATATCTGAAACTACTAATGATGTTTGTAGGGGTTGGAGTTATTTTCCTTTGATTAAATTAGGCATCTAGTTTAATTACAAGGTTAAAGAACACCATGTGTTTTGTGTTTGCAAAGTGATAGACCTATGCTCTCCCATTTACTAGGTGGCCAAAATGCTAGACTCACTCTTTCATTTTATTGCAATAGCACCTTTAGCAGGCCTACCTTAGTGGGAAAAAGTACTCACCCTAAGGGAACGACCTAAGTGGGAACAACTAAAGCCAAGTATTCCAACCCACTATAATAAAACGTGAATTGTGATGAAAATCACATTCAACGGTAGTGTGCATTGATAGCCATCCCCAAAGCCTTTGTTCTAAAATTTGGGAGGCCTTCTGAGAGAGTTTATCATTTTCCGCACCAAACAAAAACCCTTACTAAGAAATTTAAGTGTAGTAGCCAAGCTAAGTCAATTTTTGAACATTATAATATTCATAGTGCAAGGGGAGGGAAGAATTTTCCCCCAAGATACTCACCATATAACTACTAGGGATTTCTGGCCAAAAGTGGAGGATTCGACTTTGGTTTAGACCTAGAAAAGGCAAAAACATGGGTGCCCTCTAGGTGGTGACAAGGTTGTGTGAGATGACGTAGTTCTAAGATGTCGGTTGTGATGTTATTGATGACTCTTGACATTAGAAGAGTTTGATTGATCTGTTTGCTATTGTTCAATACTAGTGGAAATCAAAGGGATTAGACCAGATCCTAGAACATACACTTGATGTTTAGATCATAGGATGAAACAACTATTTTACTACTTGCTTTTGTGTTTGAAATCATTTGTTCAGAAGATCATCCACCCAAAACACTCAATTCATTGACTCAAAAAATAAGAAAACCAGGAAAACTTTCAAAATGGTGACATTTATAGTTCAACACATAAACTTCCCGTTTCAATGCATTTACCTCATCTTTCAGCGCTTAAACTTCCCATTTCAATGCATTTACCTCATCTTTGAGCACATAAGCTTTCTGTTCTAATGCATTTAACTGACAGTCTGGTGCATATAGGTTCTATTCTAGAGCATTTACCCCATATTTTAGCACATATACAACCTTTTTTAGCACATGCATCTGATACTCAAACAAAGAGCTAAATTGAACTTTTATCCAACAACTAGAATCATATTTAGGGACCCTTTTCAGAGAAGAGATCATTCCTCATTAAAAAATTGGTTTAAACTTGAAGAAACTAGCTTTTGCAAGTGTAATCCCTTTAACTAAACTTAGATCAAACAACTTAAAGTTCCCAATCATCAATCTCATCTCTGATTCTTAGTTGAGTTTCACTATCAAGATTTATCATCCTTTATGACGAAACAAACGTTGTAAATTAGATTTAGCCTAGTCTCATCAATAGGATCCATCATCCTATTTGACTTAGGTATTTTATTGGCACTTCCAAAACAAAGATCAAAGTGTAGCAAAACTCTATCACTTGCATGCTCGTTTTAACAAGAGCTCAAAAACAAAAACTCAGAGAAAAAGAAATAGAAACCCAAACCATCATGGAAGAAGGAGAAGAAAATCCTTTTCACATATTTCATCAACTTGAAACAAATGAGATAACTGATGAAGACATTCAACAAGCTGAACAAGACCCTAAATTTCACAAGTTCATGGAAAAAAAATAGAAAAGGATGGAGGGAAATAATTTATGATGCTAGCAAATCAAGGTGTGAAACTACCCAATGATTTTGATGTCAACCAATTGAAGGGAGCTCCCAAGAAAATAAAAGCTGACTCATGAACCACAGATCCATTGAATGCTTTAACTCATCAAATGCAAAATCTTCAACAACAAATCCTAGACATGCAAAGGGGAACAACAAAGAGATATTTGTTGCAAGAAATTTGTCCTTAAATCCATTTGACAGAAGTATGAACATGATACCTTTTCCACCAAATTGTGAACTTCCAAAATATGACAAATACAATGACAAATGTGATTCTCAAGATCATGTAAGAGAATTCTGCACCATGAGTCTAGAATTTGCACATGAAGAAACCTATCTAATGAGATTATTTCCAAGAAGTTTGGGTGGTCAATACATGGAATGGTTTTCAAAACTCTCACCAGGTATTAGATCATTTGAGGAGTTGATAAATAAATTTATCTCCCAATATTCATACTACATTCAACATGAAATTACCATGAAAGATCTCTGTAACAAAAAACAAAAAAATGGTGAGACATTTCTTACATTCTTACAAAGATGGAGATGATTATTTGCTAGATATGCCTATCCTATACCTCATAAAGAAAAGATGGATATCTTCAATGATAATCTCAATAGTAAGATGAGTTATAGACTCCAATTGCAGTGCCCACCCAACTTTGAAAAGATGATTGAAAACATACTTAAGATTGAGGAAGCCTTGGTTAAAAGAGGAGTATTGAAAATCTATAACGAAGGAACAAACTCTGCTAACTCTTCTCACCATCATAAAAACAATGACAAATCCAAATTCTGGACAAGAAATAAGAAAGTTAGTAATGATGGTGTAGTTGACACACATTTAACGTAAAACCAATCTTCAATTTATCAGGTACTACACCCAAAAAAAATCAAAACAACAATGAATCTAAACTAGCTCCACCACCACATCGAAGGAAATTTACACCTTTGGGTCAATCACTTGAATCAGCATTGAAGGAGCTTCTTGCACACAAACTCATAACATTACCAGATGCACAAGATTTTGAACCAAGAGTCAAACCATCATGGTGGAATGATGCATAAATTACTGTGATTTTCATAGAAACAATGGTCATAAAACAAATGCTTGTATGCAATTAAAACATTTGGTGCAAGACTTGATAGATAGATGTGAAATATTGATAGATGGACATAAAACAAATGATGATCATGGAGCATTTAAGAACCCTCTACCCAACTATGAAAAATGAGAGTCCTCTTCGACAAACAACAAAGGGAAGAATGTGAATTATATCTATGATAATACTATCCTTCACATTTCTGCAGTTGATAATCAAATCAATGTCATCAAAATCAATGATAAACAAGAAAACCTACTAGTAAATGTGACCACAAGAGGGCAGTCCAAGTTTGTATTGAAAGGAAGTACATCTAAAACACCTGCTACTCCTTCAAAATCAATATAATATAGTGGATTAATTGCAAAAATTCTAGTACATATATCCATACTGGAACTTCTTAAAATTTCAACATGTCCCATAAGGATATTATGGAAAAAGCTTTGGTGGACACCACAGTACCAACAAATTTGGAAGTTTGTCAATTCCAAGCCATGATGGGACATTTGACTGCACCCCATTGTCTATCATTCTCGAAAAACAATGATGCATCCCTCACTCATCCACACAATGCCCCATTTCATATTGAGGTTTTAATCCATAAACATCAGGTCAAACACATTTTAATAGATGGAGTTGTTGGTCTAAATATATGCACCTTAAAGCTTATATGTGCATTGGGATTTTTAGAAAATGCAATAGATTCCAGAAAAAGAATCACCATAAAAGCTTATGATGATGAAGAAAGATTTTCTCAAGGACTGATAGTATTGCCAATTCAAGTGGGACTAGTTCAAAAGGATATAATCTACCAAGTTTTAGACAAGGATTTGACATACAACATACTCTTGAGTCGACCTTGGATCCATGAAATGCAAGCAATACCATCAACATACCATCAATGCTTGAAATTTCCTTACAATGGACAAGAGATCACAATTTCAATAGATTCTAATAGTCCCCAATACTACAACACTCTCAAGACAGTCCAAGATGTTTTTGTACCACACAACAGAGAAGCTCTCACTTCTATTTCCTTAAGTAATAAAGCCAACTCAATTCTCTGTCAAAATAGTTTGAGAAAAAGGTTCAGTTGAAAGATAAAGGCATCGGTGATTCTATTTCCTCAAGTAATAAAAGCCAACTCAATTCTTTGTCAAAACAATTTGAGAAAAAGATTTGGTTGAAAGATAAAGGCATGGGTGAGGTTTTATTTTCTTATTCACATTATGCATACACACATATACCATAATGGTTGAGATGCATATCAAAAAAATGTGGAACCATAGATACTAATTTTTCTCCATGTATGTGGGTTTTTTGTATGTGACACTACCAACTTAGTATATTGACTAGGCTTATTTTGTCACATGCTTATGATACTTGAAATTCCATGCAACTATTGCATATGATCATTGCCTTCTATTTTCCATTTGAAATGTATAATAGACCAAATTGTTGATTAACATTATTTTGATACAAATATGTTGTAACAAATGGATGTAAATGATTTATCAATATGTAGAAAAATTATAATTGGTTTGATGAACGCTTTGGATCCTGTACGTTCACCATTTTTTCCTATGGGTCAATTATGCAAATTTTAGATGTGACCTATGTGAAGTGCAAATTTGACTTGATTTCATATATTTGGATTTTAGTGGATGGATTCAATCTCTACTAAACTCTAATATTATTTTTTAGTTCACTTGGATACCTAGAGTCTATTATGTCTAAATAGTGGTGTTTAAGAACACATTTTGAGGAGTTTTATAAGTAGGGTGTATTATCTCTTAGTCAAACCTCTATGATTCTAATTTAACTTTTAGAAAAGATAAATATAAATAACATGTAGTTATGTAGAGGATGTCCTAGATGTTGATGTAAGTAATACAATAATGAATAATATGATTATGTGGATGAATATTCAAATTTGTATTGAATCTCTAAGTGTTAGTTCCTTATGAAAATGAACTAGAGTTAGCCGATAAAAATAACTCCAAAAATTTTAATTGAAACATTTTGTGCTTTGATTCAATACACATTAACTAGATGAAAGGGTTTGGTCCACCCCAAATTTAAATGTTAAAGGTTCTTTTTAGCAAATCATGAAATTTTCTTAGGGACAATCCTATACATTGCAAATTTAAACTTGGATGCCCAAAAAAGATAAATTAAAGATCAAAATTAATATCTAAGAATAAGTACAAATAAAATTAAGAATTTTTTTAAAAATTACATATAAATTCTTAACAAAAATCACTCCACTTACATACTTATAATTACATAAAAATAACTAGACCATAGTAAATCTAATATATATAATTAATTTTCACTAAACGTAAAATTTGTTTATATAATTTTTTTAATATTCTTTTCACTTCAAAAATGAATTTTTATTAACTAAAATAATTTTTTAGGTTTATCTTCCTCTTTGACTTTTATTTTATTCTATTTATTTAATTAATTTGTACATCATACTCTAACTTCTCTTGATCACGCACCATAGCTATCATTTCACTAATTAGATTCTTCAACTTTGGAATTCCTTCTCAAATATTTTTTTATACATCAAAGTTATGATTGTCTAGATAAGAAAGCCTCAAATAACATAATAATTAGAAAAGAATAACATGATCATGTTAGCATATTTATGAATCCATCCATCATGTTGGCCATTGTTATTTTTTTAACAACAATAATATTACATTAAATAGTATAACATATTCAACGATAGACTTAATTTCCAAGAAATTATACCATAAGGAAGGCTTAATAATTATACGAATAAAAGCTTTTAAAGTCCAAATATAGTAGTTTTGAACTTAAAGCAAGTCTCATGAAATAAAGGACAACCAATACACAGGCTACCATAATCAAAACATAATAGGGTATCAAAAGTCTTAAATCAAAGTAATTTTAATGTGATAACCCTGCTGAATTCAATATTGTTAAGCATAGTTTCATTGTGGACTCATTTATTTTGAGCTATTAAAACTAACCTAGGAGAGTTAGTGGAGATTTAAATAAAGCAAGTTTCATCTTTATGATTTTTTTTTATTAAATAGTTTAATTAATATATTGGTGAAAGATATATATGTGTTTTATGTTATTTCGTGTGAATGTTTTAGGTATTTGATTTGAATAAATGATTTTGATTAATTTAATATTTTTTATTTAATTTAATTTAATTTTTTTTTAATATTCAGGAGGTATCTCCAACCAAGGCCCAACGATTCCCACCATACCTTGCCTCGAGCTTAATTTTTTGCTGAGTTGGGGTGGTGGTGGGGCGAGCCAAGGCGAAACAAGTCCCCTTGGGGAGAAGCCCCAAGCCCACAATAGGACTCCTCCATTTAAACCCAACCAGTGTGAATTGAACCTTGGACCTATATGGGATGAACCCAAAGCCTTAGCTCAACGTATTTTTAAATATTTATAAAAAATAGAGCTAAACATATTTTTAAATATTTATAAGCTCATAGATTATTTGTTTCCCTCCCAAATTCAAATTTGTGTTCAGAATTTGACTTAATTTGCTTAAGAGATGTGGATTCAACCTCCAAAGTTTCAAATTCATATTTATCATGGGCTCGAGCCAACCTCTTTTCAACTAGTTATTATGTGTCAACTCCATGATGCTACATCTTTCATTTTTTTGTTATCTCAATCAAGCATAAAATACATTATCCCTTAGATCATTTAAATCACTATATCTATTATTCTACCTAAGAATCATTATGAAGGGATATTTATCCAATTGAGTCACTCTTGTATCCATCATAGCTTCATGCCATATGCACATATTTCAATTACACCATCTCTTTGTCAACTAGTTCTAAAACCCCAGTTTCATACTAGGTCTAAAGCCCTTTTTTCCAAGTTTCAAGTTACCCTCATTAGGATAGTGCTTCATACATTTTTTGCATGTTGTCTTCATTATTTTTAACATGTTGTCTTCATTATTTTTATCAATATCGATTCAAATGTAGGGGTTTGACATAAAGAGAAGAATCCCATTTAGCAAGTTGCCAAAGGTATTTGCCAATGTTATCAATCTTTATTGTAGATATATTAAGGTAAATCTCTATTTATAGATGTAGATACCTAAAAATGGTTATTGCATTTTCATCTTACCATTTCATCACTTTTTTCTATCTATATTAATTAAATAGCTAACATTTTCTTCTTTCATTCATAATAATTAAAGAATTTTAATTATTTAATTATCTTAATCTTTTTATCATATTTATAATAATTAAATAATTTTTAATTATTCAATGAATTCATCTACCATTTTCCCTCCAAAATTAATTAAAATTAAATTCAAATTATCTTTGGTCCTCTATAATTAACTAATTTTTAAAAATGATTTAATTAGCTAACACTCCTCTTTTAATTTTTAATTTATTTAAATTAATTTTTTTCCTTTTTAATTAATAATTTTCAAAAAATATTTAACTAGATAACACTCCTCTTTTAAATAAATTAAAAATAATTTATTTAAATTAAATATTTTCCTCTAATATAAATAAATTAATATTTATTTATTTCTCCAAACTATCATTTGGATTAAACCTCCTTCAAACATTCAAAATTTGGGTTTTACCCTATCTTGAATTTTCCTATTCATTGATCCTGCAAATCAATCTCCACCATTGATCAAATGCCAAGTGAGACATATAAATAAGAAACTTTCATTTCATTCAAACCCCCTAACAATTTTATGATGAAGATCTTTATAACACTCTTATTTTCAAGCATTCAAGCATTATCACTTCTAGAGGCAATCCCACAAAGCTGATTTATAATTTCTGGAAGATTTTGATTTTTGTTGAAATCACATATTTTTAGAAAATATAATGATTTAAGCCTTAAAAAGATCCATTTAAAGCATTCTAATTGAAGAGGGTTTGATCAAACTACCTTAAGATCAAACCCCCTAACAATTTTATGATGAAGATCTTTATAACACTCTTATTTTCAAGCATTCAAGCATTATCACTTCTAGAGGCAATCCCACAAAGCTGATTTATAATTTCTGGAAGATTTTGATTTTTGTTGAAATCACATATTTTTAGAAAATATAATGATTTAAGCCTTAAAAAGATCCATTTAAAGCATTCTAATTGAAGAGGGTTTGATCAAACCCCCTTGGATAGAACCCCGCTAGTTTTAAACTGTACCTATAACAGAGTCTGCTTGACACCTATCAAAATGCTGATAAAAAACCACTTTTGATTTACCTTTTGGGGGATCAAATGAATTCATTTAATTTTTTTTAAGTATGTAGTCCTTATTATAAGCTTCCCAAAAGTATAATTTTAAATAAATTTAAGTTTAATATTATATTTATTTTTTATTTCTTGTGAATGTAGGTTTTCACAAAAATCAAGCTCTTTGTTCTCGCACATGTAGAAAAATAGTATATTATCAAAAAAATTGAAAAATATGAGTGCACTAGATATTGAAGTCCTTGATCCAACAAATTTTTGAATTTTGATACATACAAAAAGGTTACGTGTTATAACGATCGTGCTATGTCCGAATTGTAATTAGTTTGACTTTGAAACTTATTAAAGAAAAATATTCAATAAAAACTATCTAACCAAGTGGAAGCACTAGATGTCAGAGTTAAAAATCTAAATTCGAAAGAATTATAATTTTATCCTTCATGGGAAAAAAATTATGCGTTATACAGTGAGCGTCACTTTTTTAAAATGTTGTTTTCTGAAAAATACTAGTTTTCAAGGGAGATGGAAAAATAAGTGCAATCTGATTTCAAAAATTTTGAAAAAAATATATTTAGAATCTACAGAAAAAATGTCACGAAACTCTAGTTTGCATCATCTTCAAATTCCTCACGGTTTAGCTGCTATAGGTGCCCAAAAGTGAAGATTTAGTTAATAAAAATTATTTCAGTGTCTAGTTTGGCCAAAAATTGTAAACCACTATTGTTGGATCACTTGAGCATTCAAGCATTATCAAGTATCTATCATTGTCATTTATCATGCATAGGTATCATTTATCTTTATCATTGCATTGTATCATTATTGTTCTTTCATAGTTTGTTACTTTTAAGAGTAACCAACAATGGAGCAAATCAAGATATTAGCTATGATGACTTTGCTTGCTATCTAAATTCTATATTCTAAGCCAAGATCTTGAACTTCATTATGTGATTATGGGAGTGTGAGTTTTGCATTATTAATATTTATGATTTCACATTTTCATCATCCACATTTTGGTATGCATGGTGGGAGTCACATCCTTATTAGATCTTTGTTTTTTGAAAGTTTTGCTAACCTTATCTTGCTTTTTTTAGCTCTTTTATGCAGAGAAAATTTTTAGGGCTAGTTTTTGTAGGTTGAAAGGAAAACCTTAATTTTTAAATATTTTATCATATCTTGCGAACAACTGTAAATTTTTTTAATATAATTTTTAGTGAAGGTTGTGGATGATCTCAAGATGCTTCAATTTAAAAATTAATTTTAGATCATCAATATTCGGTGAGTTATTGGCATTTTAGGGTCTTTGCTAAATCTAATTTTTAGATCATAAATCAATGAATTTTTCAGAAATATTTATATTTTTGGGAATCTCTCCAAAATTAAATAGGGGTTTTTGCTTTTTAATTTTTGAGATTAAAATAATACTGAAATTATTAAATAAGGAAAAACCTTAATTTTCAAAGATTTTATTATATCTTTCAAATGACTTGAATTTTTCAACCATTTTATATTGAAGGTTAGGGATCATTTCAAGAGGCTATAGTAAAATAGTCAAACTCAAAGCATCAATATTTGGTGATTTATTGTCATTTTGGTTTTTCATAAGTATGGGTTTAAAGTTGCAAATCAATTAATGTTTTAGAAAATATTATATTTTTGGAAAACTCTCAAAAATTAAATAGGGTTATGTTCTTTGTATATTTAAAGTTTGAAGTCGAAACACCGACTAAAAATCAAATCTTTATAAATTAGGGTGTCACCTTTAATTTTCTCTTTAGAACACAAATTATAGATTTTTTCAAATATTTTTACATTTTTGGAAAGGTCTCAAAATTTTAGTGAGGGTTTATTCTTTATATTTTTAATTTTAAGACTACAAAATTACAAAATAATTGGATCAAGTTTGATTAGGTGGAAATGAAAAAAATGAAATTACAACCTGGTGATGAGCATATCTTTTTCTAAACATATATTTGTTGTATTATAATATTATTTATCAATTGATATTTACAAGAGTTCTATTATCATTTATGAAATCCTAAAGAATCCACTAGTGCTATTATTGTTTTCCTTAGACTATCTTGTTTTGTATGTTTTCACACATTTGAAATTGTAATTTAAAATTTACCATTCACCTTTGGATTTGGAACCTATTTAACAAAACATTTTATGTTAATCCCCAAGATCTAATTATGTATGCTCTCCTCTTGCACCTTAGAGTGATCTTAAGGATAAAAAATAAGTGATCTTGTTTTCATTTCTTAGGCTTGTTTGTTGGTCTTTGTGTGTAGAGATTAGAAATTCAAAGGGTTGCTAAAGCTAGTTTGGAGCTCTTCACATTGGATCAAATTATCATCTCAAGCTTAGAGTTGGACTTTAAGTTCATTTTTTAAAAGTTACATTATTTGTTTTTTTTAATCAAATCTTGTTTGGTGTCTTCCTCACATTAGAAATTGGGCTAAAATTAATCTCTCACATTTGGATTTGGTCTCTAAAATAAACAAGTGTCTTTTTATCCTTAAGATCTACTTAAGTATGCTCTCCTCTCACACCGAACAATGATCTTGAGGATAAAAAATAAGTGATCTTGATTTTCTTTCTAGGGGGGCTACCTAAAGAAGTGATCACTCTAAGTGATGGCATCAACTCACGTGTTTCAAAAAAGTATAAATAATGAGGGGTGAATCAAAAGACACAACCCTTGGAAGTGGAATCTTGTTAATCTAGGCTAAGCCTCTGAGATCTTTATACCTTAGAGAAGTGAAGGTGGAGAGTGGTTTACCCTCTCTTCCTGACTATTTGGCATTATTTCCTTTCATCCACAGATTATGTCTCACATACCCTTATGGTATATCTTGAGGAATACACTACCACACTACCCACATAGATCAAAATACACCACCTCTGTTTATGATAATTCAAAGTACAAAAAGAACATGGAAGTCATATGTAATTGGTGTCATTAATTAGGCACTTGAAAATGTGGATTTTTCCAATCAATCTCCTTTTCTTCTATTTGCACCAACTGGACTTATAGGATTCAACATTGGAGCATCAATAATTCATTCAAAATTAGGAATACCAATAAGAGATTTCAATAAACTAGAAGGAACAAGACTTACAAGCTTCCAAGAGGAAATATCACATATCAAATACATATTGATAGATGAAATGTGTTTGCTTGGAGAGAGGTTTCTTGAAAACACAAACTCTTGGCTTCGACAATCATTTCTTCAAAACGTTAATAAGAGTTTTGGAGGTATATTTTCTATTGAAATTACTCACATTCTATACTTTACAATTATACATTTTATTAATTTTTATTACAATTTCATTTATACAATACATATTATTGAATACACTTATATATTTTTTATTATTCAAGCATATCTATGATATTGGTTGGAGACTTGGCACAATTGTCTCCAAACAATTATAGAGCACCATATGAAAGAAAAAGACAAGAAAAGATGCCATGGGAAGAATTCAAAATAGTTGTTACCTTAGATCATATTTTTAAACAAGATGGACAAAAAAATGAGCAAGAAAAAATTGTCAAATCTTAACAAATATAAAGGATGCAAACCCTACAATTGATGATTGGATGTTACTTATTTTAAAGATCCTATGCAAATATCAATGCAACACACAGTGAAGAATTCAAAAATAGTGTTCATTTGTTTTTAACAAATGATAATATTCACAGTCAAACTTAAAATCAAAACATATGGATACACATAGGTATTGTAAATGGAGCTTTAGAATATATTAAAAATATTGTATATAAACCTGAAATTGTACCACCCCAACTACCAACATATGTACTTGTTGAACTTGATAGTTACTCTAGAATACCATTTTAGGATCACCATCTATGTACAATTCTAATTACAACAATTCAAAGGGATAACACAAAATAAATACCATTAATATTGGCTTGGGATTCAACATGCAAAAATCAAAAGGATTGACTCTTCAAAAAGCCATAGTTAATGTAGAATCAATTGAAAGAATTGGATTGATATTTGTTGCAATTTAAAACAAGTTGCAAGTAGAAAAACAAAAGAAAATAGGTTTAAAGCCTTAAAATTATTTAATTTAACATATATTGATAAATTTCTCATGCAATTACCATTTATAAAAAATAATATGTTGTGTTTATTTTATTTTTCTATTATTGTTTGTTGTTACTATTTAAAATTAAAAAATATTTACAACTTCCATTTTTTTAAATTATTCCAAACAATCATCAACATAGATGCTTTATAAATATTCCTCCATTTTTAAAAAAATTACATATATATTAATTAATACTTAGTTCTTCTCCCAATCTCATTAGATATATGCTCATAGTTCAAAAATTAAGCTTCAAGTTACAATTACAACTTTTGTTCACCATTGATATGGGTCATTATTAACATTATAGTTCAATTAGTGTTACATTAAATACCAATTCATATATTTATGTATGTATATTAAATTATTACTATATTTTATATACTACCTTATAGCTGTAAAGGATGGGATTCGCTACCCTCAAAATGATGAGGTCTTAAGGAGCAAATAGCCCTTAGTTACCTTAGGGATCAAAGCTTAGGTGACAGGATTAAAAATGAAGAGTATTTGTACAACTTTAACAAATAAACACTAGACTACTAATGCTAAGAGTAACAAAATTACTTAATTACAAAGATTAACAACAAAATTAAAATTTCTATTATACAGAAATAGAAAGTGCATAAACCACATATTTTACCCTCAAGAGGATTTTCTCTCAGCTACGAATGACAACACATCGTGGGGATATTTATGCTCTACACTGTCGTCTTTGGTAAAACAAAGAATACAAGTCCAAAGTTTGAGAAGTACAACTTGTCAAACCTGTACATCTGCACACAAATAGAACAAGAAAAATGTTGGGGGCTATTTTGAGGCTTGCCTCAGTCAAACCCCTGTTTTGGTGTTTCTGCCTCCACAGATAGCTAGATAGATAGAGATAGATAGAATTGCATGAAATAAAAGAAATATGATAGAAACAAACTCTACAAAGGAGGAGAACCCTTATCATGAATGTAAAAGATGAGTGATAGAAATAAACCCCGCAAGGAGAAAAACCCTTATCACAAATAAGATGGATGAGATCAAATAGATAAGATAACAAGAGAGCACTACCAATAGCTTGTGACTCCCCTTTTGTATAGATAAACGTGATAAGCTTGCGTGCAAGAGAATCATTGACTGTTGTTTGAGGAAGAAATTCAACAAAGTTTTGCTATGAGGAATAAGAGAGCAAGAAGAAGTGAGAAGAACGAGATATGATGAAGAATGAGAGTGAAGAAAGGAGTTTTGCAAGGTTGCATGGGCGAGAGGAGCCATTACACACATGCTTCCTTGTCGTTATGATACATGTCATAGGAAAAGGACACAAAATATTTGCATTTGAATCTCAGAAAGTTTGGGGACACTAGTTTGACATGAGAGATGTCCACGCGTCGCACAAGTGTCCTAATCAAAACTTTGTAGATGTAAACTATTTAGGTTGCTAGTGCTTCATCGTTGTCGCCTATGAAGTTAGAATCGTGAAATTCCAACTTATAGGCTTTTGTCATAAATGCGATGAACCTAATGCATAAGTGTGAAATTGTCGTAGGGTGCAATTTTGTGACACTACAATATCAATTGGGTAGCCCCCTATAGACTACAGTGCACCTAGTAAACTTTTTTCATGCGATCAATGATGTTGGTGCGACACACCCTCTCATACCACGGGGACGGAGGGACTAGAGCTTGTGACCTCTTGCCTGCAATAGGATGCTTTAGCTAGTTGAGCTAGAGCCCCCACCCATTATATAATATAATTATTAATAATAATTAACATAAAATAATATCATGTTTAAATAAACAACCATTGTTAATAATAATAAATTTTACTTCTTTATATATATCAAAATAAGTTCACTTTAATAAAAATTAATAATATTTATCATTACATAATAAAATAAATTAAAAATTAACATTTTAAAAAAGTCTAATTGAAACAAAAATATAATCTTTTAAAATTAATTAAATTTAAAAATTCAAATATAAAATATCATTATATATACATAGATTGTAGGAATCGGTTGGGTATCCATCCCCCTATAAATTGCAATGCACCTAGTAAACTTTTTTCACGTGACTAGTGGCGCTGGCGCGACACACCCTCTGGTACCACGGGTTTGGAGGAAGACTAGACCTCGTGACCTCTTGCCTACAACAGGATGCTTTAACCAATCGGGCTAGGCCCCTCACCCCATATATGAAATATATTATATGATATATAATATTTTAGATTTTTAATACATAAAATAATTATATTTAGAATGCATATCCCTTATTTAATCTTCACCCAATCTTAATTAAACCTTAACCATATTTCCACCCACTCTTATTGAACCATAACCATAACAATATAATTTCGCTCTAATTTAAATCTAATTCAAAACTAATCCAAATTATTTAATTATTTAATTTTTTTATTTTATTAAAATAAAATAAAAGTTTATATTTATTTATATCTATCTTAATTAATCTAGATAACTTATGTTGAAATATATCTTTCTCAAAATGTTTATTGAATTTTGCACTATTTTATTTTAATAATATAAACACAAATTCAATAGATATCTCAAACAGATATAGCTGAACATAATTTTTTTAGATTAATTAAAATAGATACAATAATTTATTTATATTCTAAGACCAGCTCTTCCTTAAAAATATCATTATTATTATTCTTAACTCTTTATCTTAAAATATGAATAGTGTTGAATTATTTATAATAGTATACTTTATATGTAAGGATGTTATTTTCCTTCATTGTGTTTTTTATTTTCATAAAACCAATGTGTCCGTAAGTTGTCATGTTTTATATATTCGCATGCACGGATATTATATTTCACGTCACGTGTACGTAATTTAAAAAAATCTTTAGTCATAGGCATGGATGCATTCAAGATTTACACACAGCATTTATTTATTTATACATATATTTTATTGAAACAATGTTTATTCATTTATTTCATGTTTAGAATTTCTATGAAGACTGAGATCGAGGAGTAAATAGGATTATAATAATCTTCATGGTCTTCCTCCATTAAAATAAGATTTTATATAGTTGACGGGAAATTTGAGAGAAACAAACAGAATCGGAAACATGTGTAGAACCGGATTAAAAAAAAGGGTTGTTGTAAGGTAGGGTCCACGTAACGATTCAGCAGGGATGACGTGTCAAGAGATATATGAAGTTGAATTTATGTTCGCTAGAAGAAAAGGACTTAATGTAAATAAAGTAAAGACAAAGAAATAGAGCGTGGCCCACTTGGATGCCCTTGCCCATATTCATAATTTTCGCATGTAACCTTTTATCATTACAATTCTAAAACTATTATCATAACCTTCCCTTTAATGATATTCTCCATCATATTTATTTGGATTGCGCCTCAAGGGAAGGAAAGGAAAGTAGTTAAGATGTTCTTTGTTGTTTTCTGCTTTCACTATCATATTCCCTGCTTTCTTTCCAATTAAAATTTAAATAAATAAATACTTCGCTTTCATAGCTATTATTGGGGGTCATATTCCCCCACAGCTAAAAATAAAACTAGACAAACTCAGTACACTTTATTTGTCCACAAATGTCACGGACCATTTCCTTTCCCAACAATTTTTACGGCTTCATTTAAAAAAACAATAAACACTGTTGTCGGTGACACTATACCATAATTATGAACGAATCTCAACCGTGGATCGTATAACCGGAAGTATCTCAGTACGTGTACAAAGTGCTCCGTATTAGAATCTTACTAAATCATTACCGACAGAAAATAAAATATCGTCTACCCAACCCTGGGTTGACCAAACTCTAGTTACTTCACTAACTACATCAATTATTATAGGAATAGTCCGAATCCTGGGTTTAGCCAATGACACTAGGCTTAGGCTATACAACTATAATTGCAATTTGAGGTGACCATTGCCCTGTCACATCAAATGAAATAATGTGTCCTCTGAGGTTTTTAGGTGGAGCAGAGTTATGTTAAGTACCATTGATTTTTTTTTTTGGTGGTAAACGAGCAGTAAAAATGTAAAAGGGTGTCTTGTACACACTCAAATACTTCTTATTCTTGTTTTGAAACATAATTTATATTTTTTTATATGTTTTATTTGAATTATTATTTATGTATTTTAGAAGGGTTGGTGTAGTAGGTTTTAATTGGTGAGGAAGATAGGTGCATTTTCTCATCATATTATTTATCAAGTGTTTTCAAAGTAAGATTAAATCAATATTGATTGATACATTAGATCTTTTTTATAAAATATATAAACGACCTTTCTTTATAATTACCATATTTTTCCAAAATTTAAAAGATAATTTATATTTATAATTCTATTTAATTGTGATAAATATTGTGCAACAATTTCTGAAATTGATTGTTTAATATTTTTTCATCACCCAATCAAATCTAAAATTAGCTGCAAATTGATATCATAAACTCGGGAAGATTCATGGTGTGTTAAACATTATTCCCTGGCAAATAATTTTTACATTTTTTCTTAAAGGGTCCCCGTCAAACCTAAAATCGTCTAAAGTACAATACCGTAAAATGCGCTCAAAGTCCTACAAGACGGGATACAGGCCGTCAGTTTCAATAGGAGCTCTACGTGGTGGTTTTCCGACGGCACGCAACCGATCCCGCAAATGTCGCTTTGCCGTCAATTATTCCAGCCGGTGTTAAAGCTGACGCTGAGGGTGACGCGGAAGGGATAATTGAGGAGTGGGTGGTAATGTATAATGAATTAGGGCATGTGCGGGGATATACGAAACAGAGGTGACGGGTCAGGTAAAAAGGCAAGTTGGTATTGTGTGCGTTATGTCGGGATATGGTTAAGCGTATTATTTCCTGTCTGTTAACGAGGTGGGGTAGGGGTAGGGGGGTTTTGACTGGAGAAGGAATACATGCTGCCCCAGGGGTGGGGGTGAAGGTGAGGAATCATAGGACTCTAAAAGGAATGGAGATCTTTTTGATAAAATATAAATTGTTTATTGTCCCAGGCAGGACGAAACCAAGGAGGGCCCTAGGGATACAAGTCAAATGAAAAGAGATATGGGTCTTATCCGTTCGATATTGCGTGTCTATATTTGTAGCGTCCGTTGTGTCACATGACCTGGTTCCTCCGGTTAATAATAAATGGTAGGGGCCCTGCCCTAGGGTTTCAATCGCAAGTGGACCATGCACTCAAACATCCCCGGAGTTTTGACGTAGGACCATTGCTTTAGTATGTTGGTTTGTGGTTCGAATCCCGGTTGTGGGATCCACCGTCTTTATTTAGACCAAAAGCGGGAAATCAAAATATCTTATTCGCTTCCGTGCGAAAGTGGGTAAACGGAATGTAAAAGCAAAGGCAAGAACAGATTCAGTTTGCGGAAACTTTTGGCACAAATAATTTCTCGACTTTATGGGGGTTGGTTTGATGTTCTTCTCCGGAATTTTCCTGGGCAAGCAGGCTTTTTCTTTGTCTTTTTGTTCAGATATTGTCGGTTGGGACTTCAATTCTTCACTTGTGGTAGACACGTTGCGCCAAGGGTGAAGTAGTCGTTTCAGAAGACATTTCAGAAGACATGATCAAATGCAGTGGCGTACTGTTACGGTCATTAGCTGGGCCCCACCCGCTTTATTCCAATCACCAATGCTTACCTTATACCTGACTGAAGAGATCATGACACCTCCATTTATCATTCCCACGGTAATACAGGAAAATAACTTGTCACGAGCCTTTCGTGGGTTGTCCATTGTTTTTACACTTACCACCTTAAATGTCGGCATGCCCTCTGCCCGAAAGTAACCGTTCAGTGTTTCTAGCGCACACGAAAGAGACGTGCGGATTTTAATTCGACACCACGCATTGATTTTTTATTAAAAAGAAAGTAAATAATTCCATTCTTTTAATAGGAGAAACACCTAATTTCAGGCTATTGGTTTCCCCGTCATTCAAACTTTATCTTTGCTAATGATACCCTATTTAAAAAAGGAAACCTAGTTTATATCATTCAGACTTTTGTCTTTGTCATCCTCTTTAATGGCACATTGGGAAGGGAGCACCGGAAAAGATATTGGGTTGGTGATAAGAGTTGAGTAATTTTGACTTTTATAGGAACCAGGGAAAGAAATTGGTGGGGTGACACAAATTTTTTAACTTAATACTTTCTTTTAATTTATTTGTACGACATATGGAGAGTTCTATTCTCGATAATGTCAATTTCACTGTCGTACATTCACCTCATAACAAATTTATTTAAAAAGCTACAAAAAGCCAGTGAACTGTGTGTATGGAAAACATTTTTTTAAAGAAAGGCCAAAGATTTAAGATGATCATTATGCTAATATTATAAGATTTAGTTGGTAAAGTCAGGGATTGGTTTCATTGGCCAACACATTTTATCATATTTTAGTGCTAATAGCCCCAAATGTCGAGATAAATATTAGGTCAAAGATGAGTAATATTTAAGTGTACAAGGACATCATTTTCTAGTGGGAATATAATAACCACCACCTCTGTGGCTGAAGATTGCTTTGGTGCTGAGAATATTTAGGCTTAAGAAAACCGTATATTAAAAGATTATTTTTATTATATTACTACATAAATAAATAAAAATTGATTCTAAATGTCTAGAATTATAATTTCAGTAAAGAATCTTTCTTGTCATGGAACATAACATGTAAGAAAACAACTTTACACGATTTTAAAACACCCCCGGTCTATGACGACAATAATTTAACCGGTATGTATACCTTTAACTTTATTGAAAATATATATTATATATATTGTTGCTTGATTAATTATACACCGAACTAATGTACAAAAGAATAGGATGGAAAGATGTGGTGGGTCAGTGACGGCAGGTCCAACTTCCTCAGAAAGGCACGAGCGGCGCCTATTGCAGTGCGTCCGACACAAGTGCCAGATTTTGCCGATTTTATTGAAAGGTATTTTTAGATGCGAGCAAACTTGTGGGGTTGGAAAACGTGATTCTAGCCTCCCTACCCCTATACTTATACCCTTCTCCTTGCTTTTAATTGCCTCGTACGAATACCATTTGTTACTGCTCAGAAGTACATTCGGGTTCGTTGAACGAGGCTTTCACCGCATGCCGGCCTACTCAAACCCTTTAAATTAAGGAATAGTTGAAGCGACCTTTTAATTATTCTCATCCAAGGCCACCTATTCCAAGGCCACCTATATATATATGGACGATAGGAGGATTTGTTAAGGTGGTGTAGTACTTCAACTGAACGAGGTCTCGTGTCACAAGTGCTAAACAAGGCTTGTTTTTGGGTAGCAGCAAGAGCTTAACAAATGGCGTCTGTGTATATTCAGAACAAGCGAGGGAGAGAGGAGTTTTGGAACGGTGTTGGTTTTGGTTTGCCAGAAGGCAAGAGAATCAATATGGGCCACGATACAGATCTCATGGCACTGCTTGACAGGATTGACAATATTGATTACATTGAAAAGAATAGCAATGACAGTGCTCTTGTAATTAACGAGCTTGAAATTCAGGAGGACAACGAGGAGGAGAGATTGAATGTGGTTATAAAATCTCTAGAGGACGAGATTGGATATAAGCCCAATGAAAATACTGCATGTATTGATGGTGGCGATAATAATGCTGCTGAAGATGAGAAGAAAGAAGGTGTTGACGATAATAAGAGCTGTTTAGTGGAGGGGATCTCTGATGCAACAGCCACCTCTGTGTCTGATGTGGGGAAGTTGGCCTCCGAAGGGAATTTGTATTATGATGATATCCGTGGAGAACTCGGGTACTTCATGGACCATGCTGCTGCTGCAACTGCTGCTGATGAGCTAGGGATTATAATGAGCCATTGCCAATCTGGAGATCATTCAATGTCCAATTTTTATTTGGATTCCATGCATGGCTATGCTGACAATACCGAAGTCTTTTACGGGTCTCTGTGGGAGGATGATATCTGGCAAGTGAACGACCATGCGGCTTTTTTCCAAAATGGGTCTACTCAAGAGGAGGTAGATTGTTCAGGACCCGAGTCTCACGATGTCGAAAATGATATAAGATCGAGACAATGTTTGAGCGCTCGGGAGGAGGGAGCGTAGAATTAGCTTGATTGATTTTTTCATCATTTTCCCTGGTTCTGTAAAAAAATATCATACTCTTAAGTCGAGGATGCGTTTCTCAGCAGTCTGTAAATGTTTTGCACTTGAAAATTGTCTTAAACATGAAGGCAGACAAACCTTTGTTTTCTTATCCTGATCTCATTGTGTATGAATTCTGCAATGTTCTTCCATGTTTTTTCCATAAATTTCATTATAATTACACCGACTGTATAACATTTTACCGCTTAAAAATTTCAGAATTCTATAAACTTTTATTAATGGCAGTCAATTTCCATGAAGTATTTCGTCTCGCCAAACGGGTGATGTTTCGGCCAATATAGCATATGACAGATTTACTATGGTATAAGATTTGTATATTGCAGTCAAGAAATTGAGGTTAGCGTGATGTCGATATTATTAGTTTACATAATCTATTACACAGCGGTCAGTCACCATTGTTGGTAATAAGTTTGTTGCAGGGGTCTGCATGCATTATTAAAAATCGAAAACGACAACTCTAGAGTCGGATCTTTAAGGTTTTAAATCACTGTCTAGTTATTACTATTTACAGCTGTTCGATTTAGTCCTCTGGTTATGGTTCATCAGTTTTCTCCATATCACCATCCTTTTGCACGAATGTGAGTACATTGGTTTATGTCCAAAAGTAGGACGCGAGTTTACGAGCCTATATTTTATTGGTGTCCGAAAAATCTGCGTGAGGAATCTTATCTCCTGAAAATTATCTAGAAAACGCGCACACACGTAGCTGCAAAAGAAAACGCTTCACTTCTGTGAAAGTTTGTGCGCTTTTCCCTCCTTCCATCATTTTATTCAACTCTTGCAAATTTTATAATGTTGTGCTACTGGAGAAATTTTTTATTCCAATTCATTGGGTGGAAAAAAGAGTATTATATTATTATTCGAACCTCAGAAGGGCCAATCCAATGGGAAATAAAAATGATATTCTGAAGTTACACGTTGTGTTGACTCTCCAGAGACATGAACGAGTTGACGGGGAAAAAAAAACACCCACTTTAAAATAAAAAACTCTAGAATCGTTGGCCGCCAAAAGTCTCCGGTTCTTAGCGTCTGTGATTAACTTTAAATATTTTGAATGGCTACGACAAGAGCTTTGGAGATAGGATAAGATATCCATTCACAAGCGACAAGTTGGACGGACGGATGGAGAGCGACAGACGTGACGTGACGGGAACCTCAATGTTTCTGCTATTGGAGGACGGAAGCGGAAGCTACCACAATGCACTAAACCCTAACCTAGGTTAGGGTCAACAACCCAGATATTATAAACAACGTGTGCGTATTGATTGCTGTAAATCATAAAAAAGTCCTGAGCACTCTGGGAAACGAAAGAAGCACAGTTACATGACAACGACGGCCCACTCAAAGCGATTTTGACGCTTTCCTATGCAAGTCCCCACACACCAGGAGCCGGATTTATCGGCCTGGGATTAATTATATTTCATAAAAAAATCACTTTTGCACTTGCTTGCGAAGGCATGCTGTCCTCTGCATGTTTCTGGAGGCAGGCGGAACAACATCTGGAAAATATCCTGGTCTCTGCCAGGTAGGTACCTAGTGTAAAGGAGGTAGTAGTTGAGTTTCCCTTTGTCATGTGGTGTTGTTGTTGATGATGTTGACCATGCAACCATTCACCAGTGGTGAGCAGTATAACCAAATCTAGAATGTTTAGTAACCAAATCTAGAATGTTTAGAATAACACAAGTTTGATATTATGGGGTTGCATGTGGTCCCCCTCGTCCATCCATCCACCCAGTGCATGATAAGATATGCACGGACGAAGGTGTGGAGGTTAGGAGAAGTTATTATTCACAAGGAAAGTGGTAGCAAGGGCACCCATGGGACCATCATAATAATGATTGATGAGTGAGGGGGGACAGTGGACACATAGTACCCAACACAAGCCTATTTTTTGGCTGGGATTTACGTGATACGTTGCAAGAATTGCATGTACAGAGGATGGCAATGGCGTCCGTAAAAAAGTGAAACAGTAGATATCCGTAAGGTTTGGATGGGCTTAATTTGGGTGGAAATAATTGTGTATTGCTCACGAGAAGGGATGTAACAAGTTGACGCGTGGATGAGGAAGGGCAAGGCATTCAAGGGATTTGGAACGACTCGATCTTCACGCCAACGAAACGACGAAACAAAGATAACACACGATCTAATCATGTTTGCTTATTTTCCCCACCACTAAGCAATACGATTAGATATATGGAAATTAAAAAGATGGGCCACCGCCCATAATAAACTGCGGCCATTTATATTTAACTACTAAACATCACATCCGAAAGCTAAATGCTCAGATTCATTGTCTTTTATTCTTAAAGTCTCTGTTTATCCAGTAATTTTAAAACTCTTGTTGCTCTCAATATCATGATTTCAATGTTGACCTAATTGTTTATGTTTTATGTTTCAATCCACTGTATAAATAGCAACGTAAACATTTTTTAAAAGGTAAATGCTCTTAAATTGATGCTCTTGTTTCCACCTCCCAAAAAATAAAAGTTTCAAAAATAAAGAGTTCTATTTTATCCTGAAATTTTTGAAGTCCCTGTTGTTACAACCGCCATGATATGAATGCTGACCTCTTTTTTTTATATTATAATCAACTGGCATAATTTGTTTAAGTATAAAAAAACTATAAAAGCTGTGTTAAAGTATAATGAATACCACAATGCCGTCTAGGGGAGGCATCGTCTGTACTGTTTCGGGTAAATTTGTATAACGGTGATAAGTGCATCCCATCTGATATTTATATATATAAAAGATCGAACTTTTTATTTGTTATTTTATATCATTTTCTTTTTAGCGTTTTAAGTATATTTATATCATTTGTTTTTTTTTTTTTTTTAATTTATTTTTTATTGTGTGGTAGAGTATGATCATAGATTTATAGTTTTAGAAATTATATAATATTTTTGCTACAAATTTTTATAAATCTAGACAATATTTGTTATATCATATTTAAAATTATAGGTGTGACATTAATTTAGTTTAAAGCTGTAAGTGTTGTATGACCTACTTTGTTTAATGTTAAAATTAATGGTCTCAAGTTGACTCACTTCCAACCATTCATTATTTGTGAACTTTTTCATTCAAATTGTGGGCCAATACATGTATAAAAGTGTATCACTCTTAAGTCATTTAAATGATCCATAATCATCATTAATTATTCTCCACTACCCTTTTGCAATAGTCACATCACTACTAAGTCGTAAGCTTGTTTTGTACAAGTCATTCTAATTACATTAGCTTTTGCACAATAAATAACAAAGCTTACTTATTGCATTGGGTCATTTTGTCATCTATTACACTTTCTGTTCAAGTATCAAAGCTCTCATTATCATAACCACAACATTATTAGTTATTTTCACATCCATTATAGATGGCACTTGGCATATATTTTGACTTTTGTCGAAACATTGAATTGATCAACAAGGTTTGATCAAGGTGCAAGGAAAATGTACATTTTCACAACCTAGTTTAGCAAAATCCAATAATGTTCTTCAACACTACCAAGTCTTTTCTCTATAAGTGTAGGTAAAAGTCAAACTTTATTACTAAGTACCAAAGTTTTAAAGACCCCCAATTTATGACCATACCATTTAGGTCAAATTTGTACATGTGAGGATTTAGTGTAGTTGCAATATCAAATCAAATCCACACATAATTCTAGAATTTATAGAACACAATCATCTCAACCTATTAATTTTATATCTATATTCAAATTTTAGCTAGCAATCCTTTAGCATATTCAAGTTAGCCTCCTCTTCTTTGGCATCAAGTTATGCTTGTATTTTAAGCATTTTAATTATATTTTAGATCTAATCAAGTATGCATCTAAAATCAACTCCTTCATCTAGGTTAATTTATTCAAATTGCATTAATTAATTGTTTAGCCTAGATATATTAAAGAGTTGCTAATCTATTCTATACAAATCTAGTTCTTTACCCTTAACCTTTATGGATACATCTAGGGTTTACGATTCATGTGACGATGCTCTTAAAACTAATGATAATGATGTTTATTCCTTATGTCTTGATAATTTATCTAATGGAAACCTTTTTATGCTTGCTTTCTTGATGATGACGATTTACTTTCTCTTTGTTTATGTTATCATTCTTCTCAACTAACAAATACTAGTCATACACATGTTGCAAATATTTCTATATCTCATGTGATGTTTTGAATCATGTGACTTATAGTGTTCATATTATATGCATCCATTGATTTATACATTTAGTGGTGATAGCATGACTATCAATAGATATGCATATTTACATGTTAAATTTTGTTTCTTCATATATATTATGAACATATTGATGATGATCAATTTCTAATGTAGGCATTTAGAGTAACTTTAGTTGATGCAACTTTATCATGGGTTGGTTTGCATCATGCTTCTTAGACTTCATTTATGGATCATGTATATGAAATTATGGAATATTTTA
>VDFB02277498.1:0-53115 GCA_007258455.2 Sequoia sempervirens
TGCCATTCATTTAACTTTCAAAAATGATGTCTCCAACCCCAAATTCGAGTTTTTGAGGGTGTATTTATACATTTACAAATAAAACCAACCATTTTCAACTACCTTTTGATTAGTTTGTTGACAAAACACCTTAATGACACTTTTTGACAAGTTGCTTGACAATGTTTTTGAGCAACTTTTACAATTTTTACAATATGGACCAACTTTAAACATTATTTGACAAATGACTTAAAATATTACTTACTAAGACTCAAACACCTCTAAAATGGTTTTATAAACCTTGTTATAAGACTCAATACACAAAATAGATAAACTATTTACAAATGGCCTTATGGAGGTAAGAAATCAAATAGGTGCTCCTGCACCACTTTTCATTATTTAATCCTAAAAACAAATATAATCATTAGTAGCTCACATGTGAAAATACAATCCATAAAAAATTAAAATTAAGCTCAAATAAACCCTTGAAAAATTTAACATCATCATAAAATTTTAGAAATTTTACCCTATTAAGAAATTTGAGAGTTCAAGAAATTCATGATAGGAAGTTCAGAAAAATCTGCGACAGGAGGAATTTCATGAGTGACAGGAGCTTCGGTAAAATTTGTGATAGGAGGAATTGCTCAAGCGAAAGGAACTTCGGGAAAATCTATGACAAGAGGATTTCCCTAGGTGACAAGAACTTCAGGAAAATCCATGATAGGGGGATTTCTCTGGGTGATAGGAACTTCAGGAAAATCCATGACAAGAGGATTTCCCCAGGCGATAGGAACTTCGGGAAAATCCATGATAGGAGGATTTTTCTGAATTCCTTACCAGGGGGAAATCTCTGAAACTCCATAACTTTTTACCAATAAGGAATTTTCAAAAATTTCGAAAAGAAACCTAGCCTAATTTTTCATTCCCCATCCATAGGTACAAGAAGAATTTACATATGACATTGAAAATTCACTTCAAAACCCCCATTTCCAAAATCCATGATAGTTGAAACCCTCAAGATGCCTTAAAATATTGACTTCATCAAATCAAATCTGGACTTAATCCCAAAATAACCTCCCAAGAAGAGAAAAACTAAAAATCAACAAAGCCAAGATGTGGAGATGCAAAAGAAAAAAGGGGGTCCCTACCTCTAGTGGGGCATGTGTGCAAAAAATACACAACAAATGGCGACTCTACTGGGAAAATGCTCCAAAGCATTTCAATGAAAAATCATAATTGAGAACCCAAAATCTCTGGTTTCGATCCTCACATTAGGTCAACCAATAAAAAAAAGGGCTCAAAACCAATGAACAAGCTAGCCTTTTATGTGCTAGAAATCCAAGTGTGTGCAAATGTATAAATTCCCCCCCTCAACTACTACTACAAGAACCAAGTTCAGTCAGGTTAAGCTATGTGAATGATTCTAACTCCAAAAGGAACCTAGATAGAGCCTCGCTACCAGTCATACATCCATAGCCTCAATGAGGTTATCACTTTGATTCTCCCAAACATAGATCTACTGCCAACCAGGTGTCCATAGCCCTAGTAGAGATATTTGAATCCTCCTAAAAAAATTGAATTCACTTTTGATTTTTAATATTTTCTCTTTTCTTTTCTTTTTTTCTTTATAATTTTTCTTTTCATCTTTTACTTTCAACCCATAAGTGATGAAGCTCACACTCAGGGCTGAGAATCACAATGGTGCTAAAGAAAAAATCTAATATTTTTCACTAAACATAACCTCACAAGGAACCTAAAAACAACCTTAGGATTCTTAAGATGTGTGTAAAAATATAAGATCTGAGCATGTTCAGGAACTAACTCAATTCAATGACTTATCCTCTTTATATGCTTAAAACATGTGACACTAAATGGAGGATTTCCACCATCCCATCCAAAAAAATGATTAGATTTTGTAAAATAAATACTTAAAGTAATCCATGATAAATAAAATATGATTGTTGTGCAAATAAACACTTCCCAGAAGAAAATAGAGGGACCCCGAACCAAAGAAGCAAAGAAAAAAAACAAAACCAAACCAAAATCAAAACAAACCAAAACAAAAGCAAACCAAAAGCAAAACTAAACTAACCAAAGTAGACCTACACTAACCAAAACTATAAATGAAAAGGAAAAAAAGAAAACTAAACTAACCAAAGTAGAAAATGAAAGCAAAAGAAAACCATCTAATGTAGACCTAAACTAAAGCAGAGAGCAGAAGCAAACCAAAGAAATCTAAACTAAACAAAATAGAAAACAAGAGAAAAAGCATTAAAAAACTGCATTTATTCAAATCAAACTATTTACAAAGGAGACTCAAAGTGACTCATAATCAGAAAAGGAAAATTGAGTCCCACCCCTATTCAGCCTTTAAGTGTATGGAAAAGCAACAAGGTGTTAGTAACAATCCTCAAGAATGTAAATTCATGTTTATACTCAGCAAAATAGATTTCAACATTGCAACATTCCCACTCAATGTCATAATTAGGAATAATCAATAATTGAGGTAACTCATTAGAACCATGATCAATCCATATGCAAGTTGTCTTCCCTAAACCTCCATAATCAAATTGATAAGCCTCAGAATGCATAGTAAGGAAAGAAACAACCCAGTGTGTCGCCTGTTGAGGTGAAATGTCGTCCTTATTGGCTTCCAAGTGTGAAGATTTGATATACATGTCCTCAGGAGGTCTCAAATGATGGTGCGGTATCCCTCTCACACTTGAAACATGAAAAATAGAGTTAGATTCATCAATAAGAAGCTTAGGGTGAAATACAGATTGAACAAATCTAGAATTAACATGGAACATTTCACCTATTTATGTTTCTTTATGAGGGATCAATAATGAACTTACAGTAATATCCTTATGTACATCAACTTGATCATGTGAATGTGCATTAGAAGTCACCACAAGTTGATCTTTAAGCCAATTTTCACTAGAAGCTATATGGTCATGATCATCAATGGTGACTATAACATCATTATGCTCAACATCTTCTGTAATTTCTTGCATACTCGTATAATTTAGAGAAATGTTATTGTCATCAAAGCATGCAATATGTGAATCATCATTAGCAGAAAACGTATTAGAATGTAAAGGAAAAACAAAATTTGATAAACAATAAGACTCCCTTTTATCCATTATTAGTGCAAGCTTAGATTATTGACCACAACCATCATCAATATCAACTTCTTTATTAGCAAAATCAGCTCCTTCAAATTTCTCCATGAGACATTCATTAGCAATTTGTTGGAGTTCCTTTATTGAAGACTCAATCTCCTCTAGGTCTGCCTCAACATTTTTTTGCTATGCATTCCTTAGATTCAGAACTTGTTGGCTCCTCTACAAGGCATCCCTCAACAACTTGTTGAAATTCCTTGATTGAAGATTCATTTGATGTAGTTATATGTGCACCTCTTGTAACTTGTTCTTCCACCTCCTTAATTGTTGTCTAACATTGAAAACATGTGAATTCTAAATGTTTCTCCTCATGTATCTTGCACCAAGTTGGTAACAACAACTCCTTTAGGCAGACTTTGTATCTAGGGCCTAACCAATCCTTCATAAATTTGGCAACAAACTCATCATATCTAGCTTCTGTTGGATCTTCATCATGAATAGAAGGATTCTAGCTAATCTCTTCTTTCTCTTGTGGTTCATCCTTTATTGTATTTTCCATTTCAGAAACTTGGCTTGCCTCTGTAGGACCAACATCCTTGATCTTTATAGGCAGTTCTTCACTTAAATGTTCATCAGTTACCTCTGTTTCCTTGGATATTTTAGATTCTTCCTTCTAGTATGCTGCTTCATTTATGGATAGCTCAACACCTGTTGCACATTCTTCAGATCTAGAATTTTTTGGCTTCTCTGTAGTATATTCCTTGACTAACTATTATTTCCACTCTAGATGTCTCCCAACATTAATGATAATGTCCACACATGACCGACAAGTGAATTCTAAATGAGATGTATTATGAACTCTGTACTGTTTAGATAAGAGGAAATCTTGCAAACACCTACCACCACTAAGCCGATGTTTAACTAACTCTATGAATGCCTCAACTACAACATCAACAAACTGTAAATCTACAAAGACTAGTGGTTCAAAAATTTTCCACTTGAAAGTATCCCTCTACAAAACCATCTTGATTCTACCCAAAAAGGTCAGACATTCCAACTTATTCTGCCTACAGGTATTATGAATTTTGCACTTGTC
Source organism: Sequoia sempervirens (assembly GCA_007258455.2). Classification (NCBI taxonomy): domain Eukaryota; kingdom Viridiplantae; phylum Streptophyta; class Pinopsida; order Cupressales; family Cupressaceae; genus Sequoia; species Sequoia sempervirens. The sequence goes on from VDFB02277498.1 coordinate 4,198, forward strand.
TGATAAAGCATACTAATGGAAACCCTCACTATTCCAAAGATACAATCTCTTATTTAGAGACTCACGAAGTTGAGGAAAATCAATATGAAGACTGTTCCCATAATAAGAAACATAAGACTATTTTTCCATCTTGACTTAGGTTTAAAGAGACCTATCATCTCAAGTTTTCATCATGAAGGGTCATTCAAATTCTAGCTATGTTGCTTTATGCTCATTCCCTCCTTCTAGTGCCAATCTATTGATGGTGTTTTTAGCACTACAAAAACTTAGAAAAACTACTAGTACTCTATCTCTCTTGAAAGGTAAATTTCTATCAACAAGCCTCAAGAAATTGTTGAGATTATGGATGTATAGGGTCCTTGAAGTTGCAGTCTTCAATGGAGGACCTTTGCTAGGAAAGATAATCAACCACAAAGAAAGTGTTGCAACTAGGCATGCACAATGGAGATTCTATTGATATGATTAATTGATATGTTACAAATGAACAAGTTGCTTGATTATATAGGCAAGAGAGAAAATCTAAGCTGCATAAGATGTTGCCATGTGTCTTGATCTAACAACATGTGACAACATGTGAACCCTATCTAGATGATTATTAAATGTTGAGATAAGTTCTAGAAGTACAACTCATCTTCTAGAAGGAATCTTATCCCTACAAATAAGGAAGGGAATATTATCCCATTTATTTAAATGACTTATTAAAAATGCAACCTAGGACTAAATGAAATATGACCTAAGTTAACTTATGATAGTGTAATAATTAATTAATTAATTACACTAACATAAATAACCCCAAGGTCTCTAATGTCAGGTCTTGAAAATGAAACAAACAACTCAGTGATAATGTGAAAGTGTTGGTAATCACAAGGGGCCTTACAGTTTAACAATGATGGAAGATTAAAACTCATCAAATATAGCAATGCAGTGATGCTAATTCAATCCTAAAGTAACCCCAATTCAAAGAAATATCAAAAGAGAAAGGGTTCAAAGAGAGATCCTAAACTAACTCCTAAGATCAATCACAACAATGATGAAAGCTTCAAATCGATAGGTCCCCATAAACCATTTTTTGATTGATCAAGGAAAAACCCACAACTACACAAAAACGATGCAATCTTCAAAGGAAACTAGAGGATTTTCAGACTATGAATATTCATCCACATACCCAATTACTAGCACAACATGAATAAGCATTCATAGTTGAACTTAGCACAATATATGGCTCAAACAACTTTACATAGTAACTTACAATCAGCAAGCCACCAAAAGTATGAGTAAGAGATTAATCAAACATCATTCACATTTCACCATCATTGCAAAAGAACTGAAAACTAATGTCTAACATTGAGAATCAACAAGAAACCATAAAATTGTTAAAGATCAACACAAAGTTCACCAAACAATGACCCAATTTCATTAACTTCTCCATCAATTAGATAACAATTTCTAGCTCTCTCATCTCCTATAGCTATTGGATTGCAAAATATAACTTCTCCTATTTTAGTCAATTATGGATTTCTAACCCAGCTTCTAACCCCTTTACAAATGAGAAGGCACTAGCCTTTTATAGATATTACATTTCAATTTCAATGGCCAGGATTAAATTAATCCTAGGGCATAGATCAATCCCCTAGAAGCATCAAGAAGTTACATAAATTTTAGCCAATCACGATACATCATCAACCAATGAGAAAATTTTGTTACATTGTGGCCCAATGACATTAATTTTGAGAAAATACTCATTGGAGAATAAACACAACTTCACATGTCTCTTGTTGTCAAAGGCACCTCCAATTGGCATATAGCTACTGGAATAGATTCATAGGTAGGTGGATGACTTTTAATATTTGAAATGAAATTAAATTTCAATTTTGAAATCTCCTGGCATTTCATCCTTGGAAAATATCCATACACAATTGGGTTCATTTGAACAGATGGGCACTTATTCATATGTAAATCAACATTAATTTTTGAGGCTACACCTTATATTTAGTTACAATATTTTCCAAATTTTCCTCCCAGCACGAATCCATACACAATTCCCCTTTTGATTTATTTAGTCCTAAAAACAAATATAATCATTAGTAGCTCACATGTGGAAATCCAATACATAAAACATTAAAATTAAGCTCAAATAAACCCTTAGAAAATTTAACTTTGTCATAAAATTTCATAAATTTAACCCTATTAAGAAATTTGGGAGTTTAGGAAATTTACGACAGGATGTTCGGGAAAACCCACGACAAGAGGAATTTCACAAGTGATAGCAGCTTCGGGAAAATCTGCAATAGGAGGATTTCCTCGAGCGACAGGAACTTTAGGAAAATCTGTGACATGAGGATTTCCTTGGGCAATAGGAAGTTCGGGAAAATCCACGACAGGAGGATTTCCCCGGGTGAAAGAACTTTGAGAAAATCCATGGTAGGAGGATTTTCTTAAGCGACAAGAACTTTGAGAAAATCTGTGATAGGAGCATTTTTTTGAATTCCTTACTTGGGGGAAATCTCTAAAACTCCATAACTTTTTACCAAGAAGGAATTTTCAAAATGTTCAAAAAAAAACCTAGCCTAATTTTACATTCTCTATCCATAGGTGCAAGAAAAATTTACATATGACATTGAAAATTCACTTCAAAATCTCCATTTCCAAAATCCATGATAGTTGAAACCCTCGAGATTCCTTAAAATATTGCCTTCATCAAATCAAATCTAGACTTAATCCCAAAATAACCTCCTAACAAGAGAAAAACTAAAAATTGACAAAGCCAATATGCAGAGATGCAAAAGAAAAAAGGGGATCCCTACCTCTAGTGGGGCATGTGTGTAAATAGTGCACAACATTCCTAAGTCTTGATAGTTTTCAAAAGTGTCAGTTAACATTCATATCAACAACCTATAGAATAGTGAGAATCAATCAACATCCAATGCATGTCTTACAGATATATCTTTCCTACAATGGAAATCATCATTGGAAAGCATCCTAAAATAATACCTTCAAGAAGATGTATAGGAGCAAATTTTTACCCCTTATGAAAATTACCCTCTTGCATACCCTCACCTTAAAAAATCAAATCCAAAGGAAAAATTCCACATCACCCAACTGCCTTCCATCCATTTGGTATATATCCTTTGTGTCAGTGAGAGAATATTTATTGGGGATGCACACACGATGCATAAACATCTGTGTGGCACACTTTCATTCCAAATAGATTCCACGTCTGAAGTTGGCAAAGGAATTACACACCCAATTGGGGCCGAATTGTAACGTCCCTCTTCGACCAAATGACCCAAAAAATGGTAGATTCTCCTTCATTCTCACTTCATTTCATCTTCTAGCAAGATCTCTAGACATTCATTCACTCCACTCTTTCACTCTCAAGTAGCATTTCAACACTCTATTGTAGTAGCAACACTGTATCAACTTCACATTACAAGTGTGAAGCAAGCCATTGAAGCATGGGCTTGGAGTCTTGCGAGACCTCCCTTCATCAAAGTTGTGGTTGTGGTGACTTTTCCAAGTCCATATTCTCCTCCATTGGCTAGTGAGATTTTGGGTGGAGGTGGTAACATTTCACTCCTCTCCTTTGTGATTTGGTTGAGTAGAATTATATTGTTTTTTAGTCTGTATTGCTCTCTTTTCTTTCCTTTGTCGCATATTCTACTCTGTTGCTTTCTGTGGAGGTGGAAACAGTAAAACAAGGGTCTGACTGAGGTAGGCCCATATATATCCCCAACAATTTTCCCCTTCTTTCTTGTGTGTAGGTGAACGTACATGTGGAGCTAGCTGGTGAACATGCACTTTTATGAGATTATCTTCATCACCCCAGCTTTCATGTACTTGCTTTATCATCTTCATCTCTATTTCTCATATTTTATCATACTATTTTTCTTTTCAAAACCAACTAGCTAGGCTATCAATTAGTTTTTAGGAAATTTGTATTATTTTCATTGTTTTATGACTATATGGATGCCCGCACACCTGAGAGACGCCAACACACTGAGCTGTCATCCTAGAACCACACTTTCTTCCTTGAATAGAGAGCTATCTAAGACATAGTACCAACTCCAAAAACCAGCTCGCCTAGCCCAAACCTAAGTTCAGGATCTCTAAAGTGATAGATGTACATTATAGTTCTCATAATTATTGATCCTTACTCTAAGGTATCTTTTAGAGTGAGGTAAGTTAGGGAAGCCCTCCGCCCTCAACTCTCCATGACCTAGGGCCTTGACGTGGTTGGCCCCCCTCTCTTATAGAAGAGATATGAATAACATTAATAGTTTTTTCATCTTCATATTTTCTTATGATTTATCTTATTGGTCCATTCTGATGATCTGTCAATAATATCTACAAATGACTTAGAGAGAAAGGAATAGGGCATTGAATATTTCTTTCATTTTCTAAGCTTATTGGATATTCTTGCAGTACAAAATTTGGGAAATACCTACCCTATGTGTGCAAGGATGATCTCAAGTAAAAAATTGGGTAGGAAATATTAGGCTCTTCATACCTTTAGTGTATTAGTCTCCTTACTTCGATGGTTTTATTCTTTCACATGATCAAACAAGGTTTCCATATGTCAAGTATGAACAAGGATACTTCTATTTGTTTGAGAGTGAAAGTCCATGCATTAGATACAACATCATCCTTGTTCTTCATACCTTGGTGCATCGTGTCTCCTTGGTATATCAAAAATAAGGATTTCTATAATGAAACTATGCCTAATCCAAGAGAAAAAGTAGTATCATCTATCCTATCTCATCACATAGCCAATAAAATCTCAAATAATAATAGGTTTGTTGGTATCTGGATCAACCACAATGAAATGCTAATCAATTATATCCATCTCATTCTTCTACTTCTATCCATACTAATATTTATATCCTCGTATCATAACATAAAACAAAAATAATATATAAATGCATCCATCTTGCATTCACAAATCATCAATATACAACTCATAACATACATCCTGCATAATCATCTCATGTCATATGAAAAGTACAAAAAATAAATCATCCATATCATTATATTTCATCCATCCTACATTCACAAATCATATAAACATGCATTCACATCACATCATAAGCATAATAATGGAAATGGCCATCATCCATTATAGAAGCATTTGATAACATCTCATAAAACATCTACATCCATAATACATCCATAAGCATAATATACATCACATAAGATCATAATAATGAAATAAGGCATCATATATAAATGGTGGATCCTTGATCATCTCATATATATATCAAAAAATGAATGTCATGATAAATATCAAACTATGTGATATAAATCAAATATATATAGGTGGATATCCATAGCCAATCAATGAATACACATCATAGTCAGGTAAACATAAACATATGGATAAAAAAATGTCTATGTGCATTGGAGTCTAGTTGGATCTCCCATAGTCATCTTGACCAACAATAGGCTAGCATGGGGGTACCATCTACCTCTATTGTGATCCACTAGGTGAGGGCCTACCCATTGATGGGTTGCCCTTTCATCTACTTGGTGCCATGGTACTCTAGGAAAAACTAGGTTGTCACCTATGAGAAAGGACTTGCATATAATAGATGGTCTGATAGTAGGATGCCTCAAAAACTGCCTATGCATATTGGTTAGTTGAGATCATCTCACCCCAAGCTTGTGAAGTAGACTTGAGTTGTTGTCTCCACGCACTCTCCTATGCTAGTTGTAGCTCTGTGTGGTGCCACTCCTATATGTAGGTGTCCCTCTCCTACTGAAATTGGTCTCACTTGGCCATCCTTTGATCTCACTCTTGTATTAGAACCTATAACCTTAATTTGATCAAGAATAGTGGCCACCTGCCGCTACTAGGGTACATGTGGTGGTGGCCCTTGAGGAGGAACCTATGGTATAAGTGGAGGAGGCCCCTATGTAGGAACATGCCCCTAAACCTATCCTAGAATCTAAACCTACCCTTGTCCTCTACTACCTCAACCTCAACCTCGATGTATTCTCCCATACATCTCCACCGACTAGATTAGTCAGTCTCATCAGTCTATGTTTTTTGAACCATGTGTCATAACCTAAGGTAGTCCTCGAATCATCAAGACTCCCCACATATATCTAGGGAAGTGGTACCAACTAAGAAAAATCATCTATAGTTGTCTAAGGAGCCATTTATGGCCACCACTCTACAATATCTCAAAGACCTGTAATCATCACCTAGAGCAACCTATTGCTTCTTGAACTGTCGAGAAACTCTATCTGGTAAGTATCACTCAATAATATGTAAATTTTGACCCATAAGCCATTTAGTTTTTCAAAAATAAAAAAGGTGTACAACATCATCATCTGAAGGCTAGGCATGTAACCATAGTCTCCATGTAAAATTGGCCATGTCATTGATAACCCAACACCAATAATAAATGTCACCTATGTGGTGAAGAGTAGTAATACCATCTTACCTATATGATATTGAGTCGTCGTCATCCAAATTTCTATATGTAACATGGTGCAATCACTGTAGGAGGATTCCAAAAGGAACAATTTGAATTGTGTAGCAATGAGTCAACACAATGGAAATAACACAACAAACTTTTATGAGAACATGAAACTTCATTGAATTGATAATCGTGTATGCAACATATGCCTCATGGGTAAATATCTAGGGCTCACAGGCCTGCCACAAGGGCTTTCAATAATACAACTGGTCAACAAGCCTTATTACATGCCCCCAAAGGGTTTATGCAAAAATTTAATGATCTAAATATTATCCTAAAACTACTAATGATTTACAATGAATTACAATTCTTATAAATATACTTCTTAAGCTCCAAAATACATCTGTGTTATCCATAAGGGTTAATAACCTAATGAATGATCACATATGAGTTCAACCTCAAGATATGAAGAATTAGCTCCACATGAAATAAATTAATCTTGAAGATAGGTCTGAATGAACACAAGATGCTTGTTTGATGATTATTTAAGCCCAAGACACTAAGAAATCTAGACCAGGTCGGCCCCAAATGCTCTAACTAGTGACGGTAAAATTCTAAGAGCGATAAATTGCAGTAGACAAATGCAAATGATGTGAAATTTGGATATGTGGTAGATGTCAATGTGTAGATACTATATCCTACTTCACAAGCTAAGAAATAATGATGTGGTAAGATGTGGAATGAACAATTGAAACCGCTATTGAATGTAATCCAAGAAAAGAACTATTTTTGGTTAATACAAGATTTCTTTACAACTAGGGATGCTCCTGCATCAGACACCCAGGGTTGGAAGAAAAGTGATTCCCTCACTTTCTACTACTAAGAGGAAAACCAAGATGGTCAACCTCAACTTGAGAAATCCATGATGTATCCTCCATTGTTTTTCCTTTCTACTTCACAAGATATTCTTTGTACTACTTGTTCCTAGTGCTCCTTCTGGTTCTGGTATCCAAAATGTACTTAATCTCCTCTGGTTCATGATGTGGTAACTACTGCTTCAAATCTACTTCACTACTACTACCACTTGACTATCCTTCATGAAACTCATATATGTCTACAAAATTGAAAATAGGTGATATACCTAATGTCTCTCGTAACTCCACTTCATATGTATTTCCAAAATCAAACTTCCTAAGTATCTTACATGGTCCAAACTTCCTCATCTTCAAATTATTGTATGTACCAACTTGAAATATCTCCTTCCTTAAGTGTACCATCACTTCACCTCCCATAGAAAATTTATTATGTCTTTGGTGTTCATATTTCTTCTCCTTATACTTTCCATTCATGTCTTCTAAATTCTTATGGACCTAATTATGCAATGTTTCCATGAATTTTGCAAACTCTTATACTTCCACACTCCTTTTACTCTCCATATTGATTTCCTTTAACTCTGCAACTCCTTTAGGACTTACTTTGATAACAATATGAAATGGTGTCTTCCCTATACTTTGGTTCAATGAATTATTGTATGAAAACTCTACCTATGGTAAAACTACATCCCAACTTCCTGCCTTATCACCAACTAAACATCTCAACAAATTACCCAAACTTTTGTTCACTACCTTTGTATGTCCATCTATATGTGGGTGATATGTTGAACTAGACTTTAAATCTGTCTTCATCTTCTTCCACAATGTCCTCCAAAAGTACCTAGTGAACTTGGAGTCTCTATCTTAAACAAGTCTCCTAGGTACTCCATGCAATCTCATGATCTCCTTGAAAAATAATTCAACAACATGCACAACATCATTAGTCTTCTTACAAGGAATGAAATGCGTAATTTTAGAAATATGTCCACTACTACCATAATAGAATCATAACCTCTTTGTGTTCTTGGTAATCCCAATATGAAATCCATGCTCAAATATTCCCAAGGTCTCTTTGGTATTGTCAAAGGCTTGTACAATATAGTATTCTAACTACTCCCTTTTGCAACTTAACGAATTCTACAACTTTAAACATACTTCCTTACATCCTTATATATCTATGGCAAAAAATAATGTTCACTCACCAAAGATACTATCTTATCCACTCCAAAATGTCCTACTAATCCTCCACTATGCATGACTTGATTAAATTATCCCTCATCAAACTTCTCATTATACACAATTGATTTCTTTTAGTTCACATACTTTCTGGAATGAAATAATCCAACCATTGGCTCCAGGCTATCACTACTTTTTCTTTACATCCTCATACATATGTGTAGAACCCCAATCCTAGACCTGCACAAACACAAGAAACAAACACATAATTAGATTGAATTCAAGTGAGAATCAAGATTCCCCATGAAATTCATTTGCAAAACTCAAATAGGAAAGAAAATGAAGAAAATGAACCAAGAAAGCAATGAAATCCTATTTTAAAATGCAAAAACTCAATCCCATGGGGGAGTTGGTGTCAATTTGATGTGGAAATTGGCCCTTTCCCAACTCCTATGCAAGCTTGTGATGATTTGATGAAGGTTGATCCACTTGATAGTTGATTCAATTGAGCTCCATGATGAAAAATCTACATAACCTAGATAAGGCCTTGATAAAATTGATGAAAATAGATATGCTTGAGGATGACATTGAATCTAGTAGACTTTCTCAAATTGTGGATGATCAAAATGAGCAGAGAAGCCTCTGATTTATAGAAAGACAAGATGGAGGAATGCTCACAATGAATCAATGTGGGATCATTCAACATCCAATAGGCAAGTGCCACTTGTCAAGATGTGAATGGGTAAAGAATGTGCATATTTTGATGAATGTTCCCATAAATGCAATTAAGTGGAATTTCAAAATAGTGAAATGACAAGTTTGAGGGGGATGAAAATGAATTAAATGGCAGTTGGCTCAATGCACAAGGACATGTAAGAGGGAATGAATGTCTTGTTGGAAGGACAAAGTCCACTTGGAGGAATATTCCCCTAAAGATGCCAAGTTGAGGGAAAATAGGGATTTAATAAATTAATTAAATGTATTTTCATGTGCAAGTGGCAAATTCTAGAGGATGGGATATGGATTAGAGTTTGCATTAATTAGGATTTGATTAATTAAGATGATGTTAGGTGATTTGAAAATTTTGACTTAGATTTTAGGATTTAAATAAATCAAAGTTGAGAGGAAAATGATTTAGACCTAGTTAAATAAAGATTTTGATTTATTTAACTAGAGGGGATGATGCTAGATTAAATCAAATAAAGTTTAATTTATTTAATTTAATAAGATGAATTTAGAGATTTAATTAAATAAAGTGATTTTCTTAATTAAAATAAAGACAAGGGGATTAATCAAATAAAATGATTTATTTAATTAACAAGAAATAATGACTTAACTAGATAAAATTGATTTATTTAATTAAGAGAGGAAAATTGATGAATTTAATCAAATAAGGGTTATTTGATTAAATGGTTAGATAGAGGGATGATTCAGGATGAAGCAGTGTTAGTTAAATCAAGATCAAGTGTGTAGCGTCAATCAATACATTTTATGTGTCTACATTTTTCCCCTCTTTGAAGTGATGCACTTGTTGCATTGATTCAGAGAATAAAAATGTCTTGATCAAAAGCCAAAAAAAAAAAAATTCAAAATGCCTCAATGCTACCCTAGCAGACGAAACATGCTTCCATACTACCCCCTTGAGAGATCGGATGAAAATTTCAAATTTTTGGGTGATCTCGAAAAAAAAGACAAGGTGCCCAACAGGTCCAGAATGGCTCCGGAAGGACAAAAACATGCCAAAATGATGAAAAATGGCCCATGGATAGAAAAAAATAGGCTTGGGGGGCCAAAACCCTAGCAGGACTGCTAAACGAGGTAAAAAAACCCTAACTTTTAGGCTTAATATAGGCCTCAGGGGGCCACTTCCAATTCATTTGCACACATAGCCCACAAAGATTCTACCACTGGAGCCTTGAGCACTGATCGAGATGGCACAATGTGTGCTTCCATGACATGTTTCAGATTGAGTATGAGTGTACCAACGACATCTAGCACAGGACCTCTGGCGAGTGATCCTAACTTGATCTTGTTTTTCATGTTTAGGTGCATTTATTAGGCCTAGAAATCTAGTTTACGTCTAGCAGTGCAATATAGAATCGCTACAAAATCAATTTCGGCACCGCATGACCTCAAACTGTGCTGCATATCCATGTAGCGCTAGAGTGACAAATTTTGCAATTTAGGGTTTCAGGTCAAAGTGCGTTGCATATGCACAGAGTGTCGTGGTGGTCCTATTTGAAGTTTAGGCTTAGGGGTGAAATTGGGTCACAGAAAAATTGCATCGTGGTAGCGGAATTTGAGGGTTCAAACTTCTCCAACAGCGTAGTTTGAAAGTTTCAAACTGCACCGCCCTTGCAAACAACAACATATATGTTGTTTCAAAGGTGAAAAAGCTCAACCAAGAAAGGATTTTTTCATGCAACTTGATGTTGTGACTTTGTTGATGCAAGAGGTGGCCAAGATACTACACTCGCAAGAGCACATGATCCTAGTTCTATTTGGAATTCTAGAGGGGATGCACGAGCGACTATAGGAGCACTTGGGAGCTTTGGGATTATGGTACATCACCTATGCTCACCTAGTTTGCACTCACTTGGGTATGATGATTGTGTTGGCCAAGTGATGGCGCAGCAAGACATTTTCTTTCTATTTTCCCACTAGTGAGGCAACGATCATTTGGAGGATTTTTGGCGCATTCTTAGACTACAAATCCATGCAGAGCACGTCATCTATGATGTGGAGGCTAAATGGGAGGCCAGCTATGATGTGATGGGCCTTGATCAAATTGAGCTGGAGAGATACAGGCTCACTATTTCATCATTCAAATTAGTGGTAGCAACCATTATCTCAGGACTTGTCACACTAGGTCAGTAGGGCCAATATTTTAGTGTCAAATGGGGGCTCACTTTGAAGAGGATGATCAGGTTCAGGACTTGATTTGCTGAGGGTTCAGTGCTATTGGCCTCTCTTTACAAAGATCTACATGAGGTAGTGTATTTGGATGACAGATCCATCGAGGCCAGTGTTACTCTCCTACACATTTGGGCGTAGGAGCATATCTTAGTGTTGCATCCCATCAGAGTTGTTCCCATAGCTATGGAGCCATATGATAAAGTGGTGTGGCAATACAAAGGCGAAGTTTATTTTTCACACACTATTGAGAACGAGATCCCTCATTGGAGGAGGGTGATAGATGATATGCAAGAGTTCACCTGACGGCCATACCTCAGATGGTTGGCATGCTATGATGATGATCAACAAATTTTCTTCACCTTCTAGGACTGGCTTATGCAGGGGAGGGAGCACACAATGATAGAGAGATACCTAACAGGTAGAGTACAAAGGCAATTCAGAGAGCCCCAGGATAGGCCTGATGACCAGTATGTGGCCATCTTCATCTGTGTGATGAGTCAAACCTCATGGGGCCGATATATTCTTATAGATGAGGCAGTGCATAGTTTTATGCAGCTGGTGGCTAGGCCATGGCCATATGCACAGGGTCCATTCAATGCAGGTACGACACAGAGTTACAGGGATTGGTTCCAGGAACCTTTGAGATTGACATTACTAGACATAGCAATGCCATGATGGAGGCCTAGAGGCCGAGCAGGTAGGTAGCCATAGGGAGGCCAAGGGGACGATAGCGAGGTAAGGCTTCCATAGCTAGACCATGGACCACCTCCTCGAGATGGAGAGCAAGTGGATGGGCCACCACAATAGGATGATTAGGATTAGGTTCGTTAGGGCCAAGACTAGGGACATCAGGATCAAGATCATGGGCACCAGGATAGGGTTCCGACACTGCCCAAAGATGGGGGCCATGATCAACCACCCATGTAGCCCAACCCTAGGGATGGTCATATTCTCCAGCTATAGGTATAGATATAGGTACTTACAGCTGAAAGGGATTAGTTACGAGCAGAGCAGGACTAGACGGCCTAAGAAAGACAGGTTGTGGAGTTGCAAGAAGTAGTAGAGATGGGGAGACGATAATAGTTACAAAGCATGTCGGTATCCTCCTCCCGAAGCATGGTACCACTTTGATCATATAGGGAGGCCATCCAGGAAGCTGATTACTATAGGATGCATTATTATCAGGTCATGCTGAGACCAGCCCGAGTCCCAGACTTGTAGAGGACCACATGGAGAGAGCAAGTGGTGAGGGCAGCAACCAGCAGGGTTAGCCCTAGTTTTGATTAGAGACATATATTCTTTCATTCTTTTATGCTTCACAAGCTCATTTTTTATAGCCCAGTGGGTGATTGTACTCTATTGACATACACATGTATATTTTGATCCAATTTTGTACCATGATAGTGTACATTTTGATGATGATATATATGATATGAGATGACGTTGATTTGATGTGATGTGTTCTTATTCTATTTATGCATTATGGATGCCTTTACTTTCTATATGTGATGCAATTTGATGCAATGATGTTATGCGATGTTATGATGTGCATTATGTTCTCTATGATGAGATGCTTTCTTTTTCAATATCTTTTATGTGATGATGCAAAATGCAATGATTGTGTGACTAACAGATCTATATTATGGCCCTAATGGATGATGATGAATTGCAATTTTTTTCTCTTTTCATTATCTTTTCTCATGCATTATATGGTGATGTATTTATATGATGCTTATGTCGCGATGATATTATGAAAATGAATGATGCTTATATATATATTCTATGGATATTATGACGATGTTTATGATATGATATGATGAATGCAAATGATATTTTATACTATTTATGATGTTATGATGCAAATGAATGAAAATGTGTAAATGATGAAATGCTGAGAATAACCAATCTATATTATGCAAATGATGGAAATGCAATGCATGTGATATGATTTAATATTTCCTATATGATATGATATGCAATATGCAATATTTTGACAGTTTGTGAATGTAGGATGGATGCATTGGCGAAAATGATTTGCGATTAACTGTCATGGTACCATGTTAGCGTAGGAAGAGGATGGAAGAAAGCAAGAGATTCCAAAAAGACACGAAATGATGATGGTGATGATGATCATGATTTTCTTGTGCCAAAATGTGAATGGTGATCTTATACCTACACAAACACAACAAACAATCACACAATTAGATCATTATGCAAGTTAAATCAACATTCCCCATAAAATTCATTTGAAATGCATAAAATAGGAAATGGAAATGAAGAACACAATAAAAACTATCAAATCCTATCTAATGCAAGAAAACTCTTAATCCTATGGGGGAATTGGTGCCATTTTGATGTGGAAAATGGCCCTTTCCCAATCCCTTGTAAGCTTGAGTGATGATTTGATGAAAATTTGATGCTCATGGGTATGTGCAGGATCATGATGGGCCAAAAAGTTGCGATATGATGGGTATTTGTAGGGTATGTGGTGACGACTTTTTTTTAACCCAAAATTGATGAAATGAAAAAGGGTTTAAAGGAGATTTTTTAGCTTTCCACCAATATAAATTATGCTTTACTTTGAATTTAATAAATTATTATTATTCATTTTCTATTTGAATTATGACTAAAGTCCTGATTGATAGGTTGATTGAAAAGCATCTATAGCTTTCAAGCGATATCACATTTTTGGAATCCAAAACATGCATCACATTCATGCTTCACATACTATAGGATTAAAAAGAAAAATAGATTTCATGAAGTTTTGACCAAGTTAAGGTGAATTGAACATATGAGTTTTATATTTTTTAAAAGTTGTAATAAAAATTCATAATTAATTATTTACTTGGAAAAAATTACAAAAAAATGCATCACATCTATGATTCCTCTACTTATTTTTAACATATTATAAAAAATATTATCATTTTATTGTGGTTAGGGGGGTGCTATCATAATAGTGGTTTTACAATTCGAGGAGGAGCAATTTTAGCTGAAATCACATATTTTTAGAAAATATAATGATTTAAGCCTTAAAAGTTCCATTTTAAGGATTCCAATTGAAGAGGTTTGATCAAATCACCTTAGATCAAACCCCCTTGGATAGAACCTGCTAGTTTTAAACAATACCTATAAATGCATCTCCTTTACACCTATCAAAATGCTGATAAAAAAATCACTTTTGATTAGATTTTGGGGGATCAAATGAATTCATTTAAAATTTATTTCAAATGATTATGGTATTCCTCAGAACAAGCTATCCAATGAATATAATTTTAATATGTTTTGGTTTTGTTATGTATTTGTTTTTTAAGTTTCATTAAACATAGGTTTTTCATCGAAAATGAATTTATTTTTTCTTCACATGTGGAAAAATAGAAGATTATCAAAAAAAAAATTGCAAAATATGAGTGCACCAGATATTGAAGTCCTTGATCCAACAAAAAAAAATAAAATTAAATTTTGACATCTACAAAAAGTTCACAGCGTTATCTGATTATATGTATGAATTGTAATTTGTTTGACTTTGAAACTTGATTAAGTAAAAATATTCAATAAAAACTATCTAACCAAGTGGAAGCATAGATATCAAAGAGTTACAAATCTAAATTTGAAAATTAGGAATTTTATCCTTCATGGAAAAATAAGTTATGCATTATCTGATTAATGCGTCACTTTTTTAAAAATGTTGTTTTCTGAAAAATCAATTTTCATTGGGAGATGGAAAAAGAAGTGCAATTTGATTCCAAAAATTTTTGAAAAAATATTTTTAGAATCTCAGACAAAATTGATGAGACTCTAGGTTTGCACCATCTTCAAATTCCTCCACAGGTTTAAGCTATAGATGCCGAGATGTTGAAGATTAGGTTAAAAATAATAATTTGAGTGTCGGTTTGGCCAAAAATTGTAAACCACTATTATGGGATCACCCTAGGGTGGTGGAACTGAGACACCTACTTCTTATTTTTTTCCTTGAAATTTAAGTACTACTACATTGAAATTTCAAATTTTCACCAAATAGATTTAAAAAAAAAAAAAACCTAGTAGTTTAGAAACTACATTCAATTTACTACAGATTCTATTCTTACATATTTTTGAAATAATATAGATAACTTATTCAAATTTTTATGTCAAGTTGGCTAACTCTGATTTTTCTAAATTTTTTGCCACTTAAGGGCCTATTTTTTCCATGATGATCCTGCACATACCCTCATGTTGAATGTTTGTTTTTCCAATGTTTTCGATCAATAGAAGTGTTTTATTTCAAAGATATGCACAATCCTATGGATGAAAGACAATACTTGTTGGGTTCCCACTTGGATAAATCCAGTTACGCCTACTCTTAGCGGATGATTAGATGCTTGGCCACATAGGCTCCCCCTTACAGTGCACTCTCTTTTTGGGTCAACCAAGCATTAGTACACATGAAGCTCCCATGACATACTTCTCATCTCTACTAAGAGCCATAAAATCATGGGATAGCTTTAGAACGAACGCTCTTGCACCAATAAATAGATAGGGATTTTGGCCTTTATACAAAAGGTTCTAGTATAGGAATTTTGTTCATGGGGGATCATCCATGTGGAAAGAGACCATTGCTTCCCTTATCATCAGAACAATCCTCATGATACTTGTCTTTCCTCAAGTTCCCACAATTATACACCGGTTGGAAGTCGCTTGGCTTTAGCATGTTCCTAGTTGGGTCATTCCCTTGGGTGATTACTTTTTCCCACAAGGCATGCCCTCTAAGATAACACAAAAGCAAGCAAATGTATCTATAGTTTGATTGATCTTTGTTGAGAAACAAAGAGAGAATACACACAATATATTCCACTCACTCGCATGTTTTGTCCAATTTTAAGAATCTAAATTGAAGTGTAGAGGTAATCACTTACACAACTTAATATCACAAAAAGCCTTTTGATTCTCAAGATCACCATGAGGCATGAGAGAAGCACATACGTCTTTTAAATGATATTACTTTGGATAGGTGATTAAAAGACATAAAAGCACAAGTTCAATTTAATCCTTTAAAGTAATAATTGGATTATTTTTAAGCACCAAAAGGAAAAGTGAAAGTTGCTTGTTCAATTGTTAAACCTTAAACAAAATCTAGTAAATTACCTAAGGTTCTTTTTAGAGCCCAAATGAAATTTAGTGAGTCCTAAAGAGCTTCAAGAAACAAAATCTTTAGACTTGGAATTATAATTGCTCCCAAAGTGTTTAAAAACGCTTGTTACAATCATGTGATAATGTTTTTTCTTTCATTTCCATGCTCCATGATCCTTTAAAACCTAGAATACAAGCTCCAAATGTTATATTAAATCAAGAAACAAGAAGATATGAGGGTTAGATAAATGATTAAGCATAAAAACCCTAAAATTTAGACTAAGTTTTAATGTGATTTGACATTAGGTGAAAATTTTAAAATTTTAACTCTATAAAAGTTGAGAAAACCCAACACCATTGGATAGCTTATGAAATTCTACCCCATTTAAAAAAGCTCTAAAAAAACCAAACAATGACCAAGATACGACTATTTTAAGTTTGAGTGAAAGCAAGAAAGCAAAGGTGGCGCCCTTTGTAGTGGCGCTATTTGGTCCAAACAACAACGCTGAAACAAAAGCGGCACTTTGAGGATTTGAGCAGCGCTCTGGTGAAACTTGCAGTGATGTTTGGAAAAACAAAGACCACAAATGCGTCGCAATTTCCTCTAGCAGCGCTATTTGACCTGGAAACACAAAAACATAAAAAAAAAAATAGAATTTGACCAAAAAATGTGTTAATTTTGAAAGATTCACCCTCCTTCTAGTGCAAAATGAAGAACCCCAATCCTAGACCTGCACAAACACAAGAAACAAACACATAATTAGATTGAATGCTAGTGAGAATCAAGATTCCCCATGAAATTCATTTGTAAAACTCAAATAGGAAAGAAAATGAAGAAAATGAACCAAGAAAACAATGAAATCATATTTTAAAATGCAAACACTCAATCCCATGGGGTAGTTGGTGCCAATTTGATGTGGAAATTGGCCCTTTCCCAACTCCTATGCAGGCTTGTGATGATTTTATGAAGGTTGATCCACTTGTTAGTTGATTCAATTTAGCTCCATTATGAAAAATCTGCATAGCCTAGCTAAGACCTTGATAAAATTGATAAAAATAGATATGCTTAAGGATGACATTGAGTCTAGTAGACTTGCTCAAATTGTGGATGATCAAAATGAGGAGAGAAGCCTCTTATTTATAGAAAGACAAGATGGAGGAACGCTCAAAATGAACCAATGCGGGATCACTCAACATCTAATGGGAAAGCGCCACTTGTCAAGGTGTGAATGGGAAAAGTATGTGCACATTTTGATGAATGTTCCCATAAATGCAATTAGGTGGAATTTCAAAATAGTGAAATGACAAGTTTGAGGGGGATGAAAATGAATTAAATGGCACTTGGATCAATGCACAATGACATGTAAGAGGGAATGAATGTCTTGTTGGAAGGACAAAGTCCACTTGGAGGGATTTTCAAACTTGGAGGAATATTCTTCTAAAGATGCCAAGTTGAGGGAAAATAGGGATTTAATAAATTAATTAAATGTATTTTCATGTACAAGTGGTAAAAGCTAGAGGATGGGATATGGATTAGAGTTAGCATTAATCAGGATTTGATTAATTAAGATGATGTTAGGTGATTTGAAAATTTTGACTTAGATTTTAGGATTTAAATAAATCAAAGTTGAGAGGAAAATGACATAGACCTAGTTAAATAAAGCTTTTATTTATTTAACTAGAGGGATGCTGCTAGATTAAATTAAATAAGGCTTAATTTGTTTAATTTAATAAGATGACTTTAGAGATTTAATTAAATGAAGTGAATTTTTTAATTAAAATAGAGACAAGGGGATTAATCAAATAAAATGATTTATTTAATTAACGAGAAATAATGACTTAACTAGATAAAATTGATTTATTTAATTAAGAGAGGAAAATTGATGAATTTAATCAAATAAGGGTTATTCGATTAAATGGTTAGATAGAGGGATGATTCAGGATGAAGCAGTGTTAGTTAAATTAGGATGAAGTGTGTAGTGTCAATCAATACATTTTATGTGTCTACAATATGCTTCAATTCTTCAAATCCTAATACTTCCACTCTCATCTATATCATCAAATTCCTTCTCCTACTCAAAGCATCTACAACTTTGTTTGAATTGCCACTGCTATATGGGTCAACACAAATGTGTAACTCTATAAGAACTCAACCCATCTCATATGTCTCTGATTCAACTTTCCTTGACTATTCAAATATTGCAAGGCTTGATGATCTATGTACAACACAAAATCCTTCGGCAATAAATAATGTCTCCACTTTTTCAAGGCTTGAAATATGACATAGAATTCCTGATAAAAAACTAAGTATCTTCTTCTATAATCATTCAACTTCTCACTAAAATAGGCTATAGTTCTTCCTTCCTAACTCAACATAGCTCCAATTGCATTTCCACTTGCGTCACAATCAACTTGAAATAATTTGTCAAAAACTAGTAATGCTAATATTGATTTCTTTGTCACTTTTTGCTTCAATAACAAAAAACTCTTTTTTGCTCTAGATCTGCACTTAAATTATTTCTTATCTCCTCACATTGTCTATGTCATGGGGTTACAAACATTATTAAAACTTCTGATAAAATTCCTATAGAAACTAGCCAATCCATGGAATGATCTTACTTCTCTAATGTTTACCAATGTAGGCCAATCTAAAATTGATTTCTTTTTCTTTGGATCCATCTTTAATCCTTTAGCAAAAATAAAAAAATCCAAGGTATACCAATTGTCTTCATGAAACTACACTTCTTGACATTAATCAACAATTTCTCTTCTCTCAACCTCCGTAATACTTATCAAATGTGTGATTGGATTAAACTGTGGTTGATATTTTGGGTAAAACTATCCATGTGATTCTATCTTGAATTAATGAATTAATTGAGATCAATCTTAAGGAACTTTGCAAATTCCTCAATTAACTCCTCAATGTCAATTCGAGAGCATAGGCTCGTGAAAGATATTGGGGATGTTTTCCTAAGGGATGAACCTAGAAATCCAAGTGGGGATGGATGCAACTACACAAAAATTGCATTTGTTCAGAAATATGGTTTCACACCTCCTACCACCTATGTGACAAGAACCTAGGCAGAGCAATTCGTAACAAAAGAAGATTAAACTAAACAATAAAACAAAAATAACAATTTGTATTGACACTAGACTACCAGAAGTAGATGAATGATGGAATTTAAAATGCTAAATAAAGTTCACATATATTAATAAGCAATCCAATTAATACTTGTCTAAAATAATTTGCTAAATCAAATTTATACAAAATAGTAAACACATTGATTAATTCTAATTACAAAGTGATCTACTAAATCAAATGTATTTATAGCACAATAAATACATCAATCACCAATACATCGAATAATAATTGACAACACATTAAATGGTTTTAAGCTAGCATAATGATTAAAGATCAAAACATATTTAAAACTAAGAAAGTCTCGTTACCACACAACACATGGATGCTACAACTAGTCACTGGGAAATTAGGGAAGTGGGACCTACCTTCTCCAATTTCTAGTGAAAAAAAAAGATTAATCTATTCTACTCAATGTTTATGCAAAACAAGATTTTTAAATCCAATCTTCTTTAATCAAAATAGCAGCTTACAGATATATATTACCGATTACTAACTCAAGTCTTAGCATACATATATATAGAGATCATATGTCACTGAGTTTACAAATGACTAACTAGAAAGGTGTACGATTGTTTGGGTTGTTATGGCCTAGGACCAACAACCATTAAAAGATTCTTAAAAATAGATTTAAAAATTTAACATCGTTCCAAAACAAAACAACTTAGACCGAACTTAATCACAAATGACACATGAATCATGAAACAGTTCTTGTCCTCATTCCACTGATGCTCCTATTTCTCCCACACATCATCCTCCTAATCATCCCCTATTTTTATAGTCACAAGGATAATTAGTAAATAATTAAAGGCTTTGACATATCCACAAGTTTCTATCCTCTCTTTGCATTTTATTAAATATCCCTACTTCATTAACAAATAGTGATAGGAACTGCAAGGGATTCTATAGGAACAAAGAGGTAAAAAGGTAAACAAAGGGGTAAAAATAAAGACACATTTATCCCTCATCATTTCCCCCTAGCTTACGGTTTTTCATGCCCTCATGCAAAGGGACATAGGATACACACCAAACAACTTCTATATTACACTGGAGATTCTTTAACCCATAACTATTTCAATGCATGCATTTCATCTTTATGCTCTTGAATGGGCATAAGAGAAGCATTAATAGTCTCTGCCTACTTAAGGGTTGCTTTCAGTCAATCAATTTTTGCTGCCTATGAAGAATTGAGGACCTCTGCATCCTGAACCTGCTTTTGTAGAGCTTCATTCTCATCAGTTAATTTGGTCACCAGATTCTACATGTCATGGATTTTATCATTGGTCAATAGAGGATTCACCTCAAATTATTCTCTTCCTCTGCTTCCTATTCATTGTGAGGAATCTCAACATTTTCCTTCTCTTGTTCAACCAACTCATTTTCCTCTTTCTTTCCCCTCTCTTCAAATTATTGTTCTACTTCCTATTTGCCAATATGAGGGGTTTCAAATCCACCAATTTACTGTTCCACAAAATTCCTTAGGTTGTCACCACTTGGTTTCTTAGTTTACATAGTTTCAACCCGAATGGTGTTCTCTGCATGAATACCCTCTCTGGAAACTAAGATTTCTTCTACAATTGGAGAGTTTTGGGGAGGTGTTTCAGGGTCTTGTTCGAGCTCCTTTTGATCCAATAGAGTGGCCCTAGATTATTCATGTGTCTTCCTTCTTTTAATCCTCCTTAGTTCCCTAGAGACTGCCTCTATTTTCTTATTTTTTTAGAAGATTGAGGCTAGAATTGTTAAATCACCAACTTCATTAGTTTCCTTAGGGCCCAAGACATCACTGGATACATTAGCTAAATTTTCTAACTTATCCATCTAAACAGTTGGTGATTGTTTCTTATCTTGAGAAATATCTAAGATGGCAACTAAGGTTGACCCACTATGTAATTCCTTTTTGCCCCTAGATTCAGGTGTAGTAATCTTAACATTTTCCCATATAACACTAGAACTCTTGTCCTACTTACTGCTCGACCCTAGGGTTTGTTTAGCCTTTTTCTTTGAACTACTAG
The DNA here is from genome assembly GCA_007258455.2 of Sequoia sempervirens. Classification (NCBI taxonomy): domain Eukaryota; kingdom Viridiplantae; phylum Streptophyta; class Pinopsida; order Cupressales; family Cupressaceae; genus Sequoia; species Sequoia sempervirens. The sequence goes on from VDFB02277498.1 coordinate 25,838, forward strand.
GGAAATCCCCTAATTCAAAACCCTTTGAAGGGTTTTGATTTTTACTTCCTTCATTCAAACTCACATGACCAGACCCTTCTTCCTTAGAATTAACAAGATATTTTTCCTCATTAGGGGATCCCTCTTCCTTAGAGTGTTTTGAGGTGTTAGGGAGGTCTTCCTCCATAGAGGTTTTTGGGGTGTTGTCTGCAACAAACGAATCCCAATCCCTTGGAGGAGAGAATTTCCTTAACTCCCTCACAATTAACAATTTGATAAGTCTGTGATGGGCTAATGAAATTTTTCTCCCCTTTTGGACTGCTTTTCTCATTTGCATTATACAAGAATATAGAAAGAAAGGAAGGTTCACAAACAAACCCCACTACAAATGTATCATGAGCTAAATTTTTTAACCATAGACATGCACATACCTTCCTTCACAATTTATATACTGGATGACAAACCTCACCACATCATTCCAGGGTGGCGGAAGTGAAGCTAGCTTTGTGCCTTGTCCAGTGACAACTTAAACCAACTCCCCACATTGTAGGAATTTCTTGGAAAGGCACTTGATATATTTTCTCGTGTTGAGTTATCAGGGAAGTAATTTTCCCTAGATCATGGAAATCTAGTAACATTTGTTATAGATTCAACCAAAACAAGAATTTCCAAACCATGGACTCATGCTCATTTGTTGTGACATGTCATGGAAAACTTGTGTGCCAACTTCTCATCATACCCTCACAATCTTCCAAAGTACGCATCCCACCCTGCTTGCCTAAATATTTTATAGGCTTCTTCAATTACTAGAGTGCTTAATTATTCCATATTCAGAGGCTCAAAATGGTGCCTATAGATAGAGTGAATTGTCATTGGTAAGGGAAAGATGTTGAGAATGGTTTAGAGGAACTTTCAGATAATAGATAAAAATGGTGAGGCGTTAACTAAATTTGGATGGTAGTTTGGAATGGTAATAATGGTGGGTTACAATCCACACAAGGGGTGGTAGTGGTAATAATATTATGAAATCATCGAGGCCAAATAATAAATATTTTTAGTGTGTCAAATAAATACAGCTTCTTAGAAAATGAAGATAAAATGGGCAGAAAAGAAAGGTGAAATGAATACAACAAAATAGGGAATGGTTATGATTTGACAGTTCCTAGATATAGAATAGATATGACTGGACAGTTTCTCCCCCCCAGCTTAGCATCTGGCCCATCCACGGGACATGTCATCATTTAGTAAAGAAAATAGAAGATATAAAATAAAACAACAAAGAAAAATATAAACTTGAAATATACCAATACCAAACCATCATGTATACAAAATATAACATGAAGGCATAGGCACGAAGAACCAATGAAACAGAAGAGGGAACTGATCAAATCACATTGTGCAAACTTGAAGATGCTAGCATATTAGTGACAAAATCGAGAGTAAGGTAAAGCACAGTTATGATGAGAATGATGCATCAATAAAGTGCAATAATAAATCTGCTACCCAAGTGGATTGGTATGGAGGATATTCTATCACTAATGTTGTATCTCCACATGGAAAATGAAGGTTGGGAGTGAGCAAGGTCAGACAAGTAGACAAACCATGAGATCAATAGTGGATGAAGTATAACTGGAGATGATGGAGTGGCCAGATGGAAGCATAAAAATCCCTCAAAATTAACAAATTGGTAGCAACACCAAAAAGGATGGGAAAGAGCCACAACAAAATTAGACAACCAACAATGAGTGTCACATGGAAAAAAGAGCTAACCCGAAGCTCCTATCCATAAAATGACAGGAACTGAGTTATGAAACAACTAGGCTTAATGAAGCTCACAGGAGGATGATATACCTAGTGGAAAAGAAAAAATAGATGTCTAATAGTGGCCCTTAAGTAGTGAAGAATGAGAAGCCTTCCCTGTGCATACCAAAGACGAAAGAAAAACAAGGGTTGTGAAATGGAGAAAGCAGCTCCTGTCACAAAAGTGACAGGAAGTATTTTTTTTTTTGTTTTCGATTTTAATCCCGATGATAGACTGCTATTAACCTAGTTTTCATCCTATCACCACCTAGAAGCGCCAGGAACTTGGTTTTCACTTCTAAGATTTATTTAGCAGTTAATGCCTGGCAGAAACGAGTTTTCAAATGTTAACTAGCCAACAATGCCCGAGGGTTTTCATTGTTAGATATTTTATTGCATTTTTTTTCTTTTTTTTAACATTTTGAAAAATACCTAAAAGGTACTTAGAGAGGCCATAGAAACCCCATCAAGTAGATGGAGTTCCTTAGGTAGATTAGATACAAATTCTTCCCTTGAGAGAGGTCTCTTGTACAACTTCAACTGGTGACCGTTGACAACTATAGCCATACAATCTAAGTTCATGATGAGAAGCTTGAATACCTCGTTATTGTAAACTATCTCAATTTCATAAGGCCCTAGCCATCAGGTGTGGAATTTTCCCTTAAAATCCTAAAAGCGGGATTCATACAAGAGTTCCCAATCACTTGGTTGAAATGACTATTTTTGAATGAAATGATCATGCCAGAGAGCACGCTAGTTCTAGAAGATCTTTGCATGGAAGATATTTTGTTGGGAAAGTTCATCTTATGAGTGGAGGTGTGCAATTCATTCTTTCTATGCAACAGACAAGCTCATACCCAGCTGGAGTGTGGTGCAAAGAATTTTTACCTCAAATTTGATAGGGAGAACAACCCTCTTACCATAGACAAGCTCGTAAGGTGTCAAACCAGTGGTGGTTTTCCATGTAGTGTGGTAGGCCCACACTACTTCAAGAAGTCACACAACCCAATCTTTCTTATGGAGAGTGTAGACACATAGAATTGACCCAGGGCTACAAACTTTATTTTCTCCTTATTTCTTCTTAACATAATTAAAATATTCAATTATGTCCTCTAGTCCAATTTCAAATATTAATTAAATAATTCTCAATTATTTAATTAATTCATAGCTTTTATTCCTCCTAACTATTTAAATAAATAAATTGCATTTATTTATTTAAATGTGCCGCTAATTTCCTAATGTCTCTCCATAATTAAATAAATTTATAAATTTATTTAATTACCACTTGTCCATTATTTCCTCTTGATTATTTAAGAAAATAAATTTTATTTATTTATTTAAATACGTCACTAATTTCTAATGTCCTCTTATAATTAAATAAATCCTTTAATTTATTTAATTATTGTCCACTCTAGCTTCTTCTAATTTTAAATAAAAGTCATTTATTTAAAATTGTCCATTTTCTAATTTCCTGTCAAATGACCCCACAACTTCTAAATTAAATTAATTCAATAGGTTAACTTCCCCTCTTAAATCAAATAATTTCAAATTATTATGTGATTCTCCATCTTTTTCTTTTTTTGTGCCCAATATTTCCTCTTGTCACATGCATTTCTATCCATTAATTAAAATCAAATCTTAGCCCTTCATTTCAATTGGTACCCTAATGTTTCCCTAACCCTAATTGTGGGTTGTCACATTCAATCTCAGTCATTGATCTTAGGGAATTTTCCAACTTTCAATCTTGGCCATTCACCCAAAATTGTCTTTTCTATAAAAAGGCAATTTTGGCCTCATTTTGACATCTCTTGACAAATCTCATACTCTTGACTTCATGCTTTAGATATTTTCATTCTTTAGGCTTGCTTCATAGTTGCATACTTTCATTGTGTATCTTTTAGATTAGAATCCTTCAAGTTTTGCTTTGTTCATTGTCATAGTCATAGGTTGCTCATCATAAATCTGAGGGAAAACATCAACTTGTAGCAAATGGAGAAGGTGCAATGGAGGTGATTCATGGAGGTTGAAGACATTTGGTAATATTGTTCTTTGTTTTAATGCTTTCTAAATCCTTTGTTCTTCATTGTTTTACTTGGGTTTATTGCGTTTATGCTTTATTAATTTTCCCTAAGTTACATTGGTGAACTTGATGCCAAAACACTCATTTTTATAGATTTCCATACGAATTTTTCATGTTTTTGCAGGTACAGGTACAAAGATCTGCATTTGCAATTTTTTGAGTCGTAATCATTGCATCACAACACATTCGGTCTACATAACAATGCATCCACAGTCCTAAGCCACACTTGCTTGTCCGAACGATGCATTCGCTCTGTTGAGACACATTTGCAAGCCCGAACGATGCATACACAGGCCACAACGCATTTTCTCTGTAGAATGACACATCTGTTTGGTAAATTCTAGCTTTTGGCCCTAAGATGCATTTGTTGTGTAGAATGACACATCTTCCTGGTAAATTCCAACTTTCAAATCTGCAACGCATTTGCTGTGCAAAACAACGAAATCACCTAGTAAAATTTTATTTTCGGATTTTGACAAAATTTTCTAGATTTCTATTTTCTATTTAGTATTTTGGAGGTTTTTGGGGGTTACTAATTTTTTTTTTGCAGCATGTGGCAAGGAGTATAGCCTTTGTTTGTTGATTTGTTTTAGTTCCTTTTACAATCTTAAATCAAGCAAACAAACAATCACAAACAACTTAAATTTACATTTCATGGGCTAAAATGAACATGCATATTCAATCATGGGCTTAAAATGAACACAATCTTGTATTGAAACTCATCGAGGTAATTTACATGCATTTTCATGACATGGGTTTAAAATGAACCTTGTTTTTCTCACACTTATTTGGGTTTAAAATGAACAAAGTTTTTGAAGTGTTTGCCTCACATTACAATTTGGATAACTAAAATGAACAAGTGTTTCCAATTTGTGTAACCCCAGTTTAATAATAGAAGTATCCTCTCCCCTTGTGCACTTATGCAATCCTAGGTGCAAGAGAAAATGTTACTGACTCTACAAATTGTGTCTTCCTTGGTAGGAAAAAGTACTCACCCCAAGGTGACTCAAACTGGCAATGGAGCTCTTTAGCTAAGCTACTCCTGACTGGTATACAAATGTGAATCCTAATGGAAAACTTAGGATTACAAGTGTGGATGTGTCACATAGACAAGTGAATTCCCCAAAACCCTATTGAGCATAACCTCTTCAAGTTGGAGTTCCTCCTTATCATAGCTAATCTTGCCTCATGTGTGGCCACTCAAACTGGACCCTGAACTAAAAACCTTTGTGTAGTTGCAAAAAAGCCATCTATTCATTGGTGCAATGATAGTCATTTCTAAGGAATTCACATTCTCACAGTTCTTAGTAGAGGTGAAGAGCCTTTCATGGGAGAGTTATGAGGGCTCGAAGCTTGGTTGAACCAAGAATTGAGTGCAATGTGAGGGGGACCTAGTGTGGCCAAGCTTCTAGATCACCCGCTAAGAATAAGTACAGTGAGGGAAACCCACATGGAATCCAATGGATATAGTCCTTGCCTAACCTAGGATTGTGCTTGCTTTCATTCTGCCTGTTTTCAACATTCAACACCATGTGTTTTCCAAGTTTTTTCTAAAAAAATGAACAAATAAACATTCTTCACAGATTTGGAAAACACACTCAAACTTAAACAATCCTCAAAATCTACCAAAATTGCAAACAAATCAAACTTTTATTCACTCTGCAACACATTTGCTACCTTGTCCAATGCATTTTCCATTTTGAGCTACATTCGAGACTCTGTGAACCACAATCACCCTGCTAAGCCGCATTTTCTATCCTGTGCAACTCATTTAACAGTATGAAAATGCATTTTCTTTCTAGAACACTGCAATTGATTTTATGAACCGCATATGTGACCTATAATGGAGCATTTGCTAAACCTGTGATGCATTTGACATTCTACAATGCATTTGATACCTAAAACGACGCAATTTCCTATCATTTGGAAAAAAAAATGTTACTTTCCAAACTCAAGACTAAACATTTCCAAACTATTGTCAAACGCCTTTTTCTAGTGGCCTCTGTTCAAAACCAAAAAAAGGAATTTCTCAAATCTTCCTTTCTTGCATCTTCTAGCTTGCATTTTACCATAGGTACACCTTTGCAAACTTTAGTTGCATCTTAGAAGCCATCATTTTTAATATAAAATAGTCCTTAGGTCCTCATTTTTGCAAACTTTGGAATAAGAAAACTTTCCATACCTTGCAAAATATTTTCCTTCAAAAGTAGGTTATTATTGGACTTAGTCAAAATGATTTCCTTTAGTCATTGTCCTTTTGTGAGACCTTTCCAACTCAAAAGTCTAGTTAGGGAACCTCACTTTTTCATCTTGTCCTTTCATTTAGTCCTACCAATAAGTCCTTTGATGATCCAAATTGAAACATTGACCAAGCTTTGAGTGGCTACTAAACTTTTCTCAGAAGTCCATAAAAATTGATTATACCTTAGACTTTGCATTTGCATACCTTAGGAAATTTTAATCCCCCATCATTCATTTTAGTCCTCATTTCACATCTCTTTTTTTAAAAATACAATAAAAAAAGGGTCATACATTGCATTTTAGCCTTCATTACTACTTTGCATTTGACATTCTTTTTAGAAAACATTTTCATTATTGCATTCCTTATTTCAAAAATCTAAAAACATAGTGTCATATCATTCCCATCATTTAGTTGTCATTTTCATCCTCCTTTATTTGAGAAAATCCTTATATGGTTGAAACTAGGCTCCAAATAAAAAGAAGACAAATGGACCCTTTTGGACAAGAAACCAACCCCTACAACTTTTCCAATGACATGAACCAAAACAGAGACATGAGGGCACCCTTCATCAACCCTTTCAGTGACATGAGCATGGAATCTTCCTCACACAACCCCTTCAAACAATTTATACGTAGGGATGAAAATGGGCATGTATTCATGGAAGACTTAGAAACTGCCGCTCAAAATACCGACGTGGCTTCCTTTGTGGAGGAATTAATCTTGCAAGATTCATAGAGATATCTAGCCATGATTTTAGCCCAAGGGGCCAAATTTCCATGTGGGTTTGACATTAACACTTTAAGAGCAGCATCTCTTGATCATAATGCAAACAATACCTCCAACATCAATCAACCTCTTTCAACACCACAACATAATGCAAACAATACCTTTATTGGATCCACCACACAAAACACGAAAAACACCACCAATGCTACCTCTAATGGAACCTCCACTCAAAATACTTCCAACACAGTCAACACAAAATCCATTGGAGGAACATCAACCATATCACAAGCCACATCACAATCAATGCCTCTAATGTCAACAACTTCATCATAAACTATGGGAGCTAACTTTGGGTCTTCAACAATGGGGACAAATTCATCAAACCTTTTATTTGAAGCTTCATCTAGTGCCATGGGAATGACATCATCAAGCCTTATACTTGGGTCCTCAACTAGTGCCATGGGAAAAAACTCATTGAACCCCTTTGGGGGAACTAAAAGATGAGTTACCATTCCAAGACCTCAACCAAATGTTAACACTTTGTCACAACTCAATACCAATATTCCCCAAAGGAAAAACACAAACATTCCGCATGACCACATTTACCAATTTGAACAAGGCAATCAAATAACACAACACATGACATCATTTGGACATCAAAACACTCAAGGATAACATATTCCACAAATATAGACCAACACTATTGGAGTGCACATTCCTACATACACATCACATATCCATACATAGCAACACATTCCTAATCCAAATTCTCAATACTGAAAAATTCCAAACCAAAACACATCATACATTTTGCAACAATACATCCCAAATCAAAACACATCATCACAACCCATGGGAACTCATTGAATACCCATCAGCAACATGTGTGATGCCACAAAAAACCCCATAATTGATGCACTCATAGCTCAACTCACGACCTTGCAAAAAAAATGGAGAACATGCAATTGCAAAACAAAAAAACCCACACATCCTATGATTTATGTCTATACCCATTTGACACAAGTTTACACATGCCACAGTTCCCTCCAAGATATGTGGTACCCAACTTCACTAAATACAAAGACAAGACAAATCCCCTTGAGCACATAAGAGAATTTACAACCAATTGTGTGGATGTTGCATATGAAAATACTTATCTAATGAGACTCTTCCCCAGAAATCTCGTGGGTCCCACACTTGAATGGTTTGCTACCTTTCCTAAAGGAATAAAATCATGGGAGGAACTTGCTAACAAATTTGTAAAAAAATATGCCTATAATATTGACACCGACGTTACCATTACCAATTTGTGTATGCTTACTCAAGAATAAATTGGTGAGACCTTTATTCCATTTTTCCAAAGATGGAGAAGCTTAGCAAGTTGATGTCTTGTCAAGATACCAAAAAAGGAAAAGGTAGACATGTTTTTCCAAAACCTTCTTGGACGGTTAAAGTACAACTTACAATTTCATTTTTGTATCACTTTCGTAGACCTCGTCAAAAAGGAGTCCAACTTGAAAAAGCCCTTATTTGTAAAGGATAACTTAAATGCGACAACAAGAACACAAATGCAAACCCACCTATTGACAAAAGCAAATACTGGGTAAAAAAGAAACACATCACCAATGATGGCATTATGGATGCTAAAGCAATAAATGCCATAGGTCCTGAAATCATGCTCAAAGGAGCCCAACCGCAAAATGCGCCACTGACCACATTGACACCTACTGCAAATGCCATCCAAAACAATCAAAACCAAGGACAACCATGTCAAACTAGACAATTTCCAAAGAGACACACGTACACCACTTTGGGTGAACCAATTGAAGAGGTCCTTAAGAAGCTCCTCCAAAATAGTGTCATCACATTGCAGGACCCTAAACCATATGACCCTAGAAAATTCAAGCCATTATGGTAGGACAATAATGCATTCTACGATTACCACCAAGCAAAAGGACATAAAACTTCCTCCTATCAACAATTAATAAATCTTGTACAAGATCTCATTGAAAATCATACCATTGAACTAGACGAAAAAAAATTTGCTTCAAATTCAGACCATACAATTCATAAAAATACACTACAGGATCATCGTTCAAACAACCCCTCTACGTCAAGTCCAAAGAATAATAACAATCAAGCCAACTATACTCACACCACCTTTGATTATTCTGGTGGACCCATTATTAACCACCTCTGAGCTATCGACGAACATGTCAATACTATTACCTTCAAGAAAACTCCTAAGTGTAATGTCACCACTCGTGGAGGAAAAGTCACCATAACTGGTCCTCCTGCTAGACAGCCAAAAATCACGATACCTGGTCCATTTTCCAAACAGTCACAACCCAAGGGATAGTTTAATCTCATTGAACAATTGGGAAAAATTCCTACATAAATTTCCATACTCGATCTGCTACACATTTCTCCTACAGACAAAGCCATACTTGACAAAACCTTGCAAGATTCTTATGTCCCTAATGACATTGATGTCAACCAATTTGAGGCCATGGTTGGATACTTGACCACGCCTCATCACATTACCTTTTTATACCAAGACTACTCATCACCTAAGCCATCTCACAATGACACACTGCATATCAAAGTTTCCATTCATAAACATAAGGTTAGACGAGTCTTGATAGATGGTGGAGTAGGATTGAATATATGCTCCCTAAAATTGGTCAAGGCTCTCAGATTTTCTGATGCTTGTGTGGATGCCACCAAAAGTATTATCATAAAGGCATATGATGATGAGGAACACTCCTCTAGGGGCATTATCACACTTCCTATTCGTGTGGGGCTGATCATTGTGGATACATGTTAGGTCCTGGATCTTGACATACCATACAACATTTTACTTGGTTGACCTTGGATCCATGCCTTAAAATTCATACCATCCACTTACTACCAATTCTTGAAGTTTCCTTTTGATGACACCAAAATTACCATACATGGAGATCCTGATCCCTTCCAGTATTGCACCAACTTGAGGGGTATCTCAGAACGCCAAGTGCCAATTAACTGAGAAGCTTTGACATAATCTTCTTCCAAATATATTGATTCATCCACACTTTCCAAACCATCCACATCCATTCCTTCATCTCCTCCCACACCATCTCCATTCATCCCGAAGGCCAATCCTAATGTCAAGATCCAAGACCAAGGTTATGGAGAATACAAATTAAACATAGCCTATTGTATCACTAAAATACCCAAGTCTCCAAAAGCTTATGGTAGGCCTAGTTTCAAAATGGAGCCCAAAGAGATTTTTAAAGTTCCTCCAACAATGACTTTACAAATTGGGGGGAATTGAACAAGGAAGACATTGAAGACATATTAGGTTGGATTTACAAAGAGATAGAATACCTACCTCCCTTACCAGTACAAATATATGGAAAAGGCTATGACATAGTGAAGAAAAAAGGTTATGATGGAACTAGTGGCCTTGGCAAAGAAAAGACTAGGAGATAACCTATAATTCCTTCTAGAAGACCAAAGTATCTAGGGTTAGGGTTTGTGCCATTCGAAACCGATGATCAACGTACCAATGTACTTTCAGGTGAGAGCGTGAATGTTTATGACTATGTCAAGACTATTGAAGACTACTTTACCGAAACTAACTCACATGAGTAGGAGTTTAGTTCTCAAAGATCCTTAAGTGATTGTTTCCTTGAAGAAGTTTTTTTAGAACCTAGTGAGCCTTCCCTTGATGAAATATTACAACAAATGTTTAAAGTTGGATTTCCTAAGGACACTCTTAATGTCCCACTGAAAAGAGAAGAATGGGTAAGAATCTTCTAGCCCCATTACGATGACAAACCTAAGCCATCATCTAATCTTATTGGCCATCATCTTGACTCATCTATCCAACCATTTGACCCTATTGACCAACATTCTACCTCGTTTGACTAGTCACATGACACTATTGACCAAAATTTTGATCCATTTGTCACCTATTTTGTCAATGAACCTGATTTTACTGATGAAGATAACTACTCAATAGAATCCAAATGAGACTTTGAGGACAAAAGATTCATCTTTACTCTTTCCACCTCCATTTGCATACTTTCTGCATCATCCCTGCCTTTCGCCAAAACTAATGATGGTATCTCCCTTTTCTACCCATAGCTCATTGACTAGGATCAGCAAGGCCCACCAACTATGGACATTTTTCATAATGACAAAGCCATTGCAAAATTCATGGGGCTACGTGAGGGCATACCAATTGGGGACCATAAGGCTAGATTCGCTATTGGTGTAGATTGTGTAGCATACTTCAGGGAGACTGTGCAATCCTCTAGTCACAAAAATAAAAATAAAACAAAAAAAGACATGTCTTTAGGTGAAAATCGCAAGGCACCTTCTGACGTTACAAAAGTAAAAATAAAGGATGTATCCAAGGGTGAAAACCTCTCCAAGGTGCCCAAAGATGTAGGATTGGGATTTCTTCCTATTACACAAGAAAAATTGGCAATGCTCATCGAGGATACCATAGAAGTTAACATATCCACAAAAAAAATCCTGAAATGGTTCTCTTTGTCTAATCTTTAATAGAAGAAGAAAAACCTGAATTCCAAAAATTCTTCTTGGAACAAAAGATTAACTTTGCATGGTCTTAGGTCGATATGCTAGGATTGGATCTAGAACTAGTCTTGCATCACCTGCCCTTGCTTCTGGATACTAAACTAGTCAAAAAAATAATCCAAAAGATGCATCCTCAGATTGCATTTCTAGTAAAAGTTGAACTCAAGAAGCTTTTAGATGCAGGATTCATAAGATCAATAGACTATGCTAACTAGATTTCAAACCTTGTACCTATCACTAAGCCAAATGGTCAAATATACATCTGTACATACTTCTATGATCTGAATAAGGAATTCCCAAAGGATGACTTTCCACTACCCAACATAGACATCATAGTTGATTTAACGATATGATATGAGATGTTGTCCCCAATGGATGGTTTCTTGGGTTACAGTTAGATTCAGATAGCCCCAGAAGATCAGCAAAAAATAGCATTCACTTGTCCCTAGGGTACATATTGCTAGAATGACATGCATTTTGGCCTCAAGAATGTAGACACCACATATCTATGAGCAATGACAACAATATTTCATGACCTCATGCATACCTTAATGGAAGATTATGTGGATGATCTTTTGGAAAAGTCTTTGACATGCAAGGATCACCTCAATGTGCTACATAAATTTTTTTAGAAGGCTAGAAGAATATAAGGTTTGTCTGAACCCAAAGAAATGTGTCTTTGGTGTAACTTCAGGAAAAATTTTGGGGTACATAGTTTCTCACCAAGGCATTGAAGTAGACCCCACCAAAGTGAAAAAAATATTGTCCATGCCTCTTCCAAAAGGAATCGGCGAGTTAAGGAAATTACAAGGTAGTTTATAGTCTATCTAGTGCTTCATCGAACAACAAGCAAACAAATGCCAGCGGTTCCAATATATGTTGCGCAAGGGGATCCCCTTTGTATGGAATGACAAGTGCCAAATGACATTCCAATAGATCAAAGATTATCTATTGTCACCACTTGTCCTAATGCCATCCATTGAAGGAAAACCTTTGATTCTGTATATTTTTGCAACCACTTTAGCACTGGGGGCATTGCTTGCGCAAAATGATCATGATGAGAAGGAAATAGCTATATACTACATCAGTCACACATTAGTCAAATATGAACTCAACTAAAAACCCATTGAACGTGCCTATCTTGCAGTTGTCTTCACCACCCAAAAGTTAAGAAACTACATGCTCAACCACAAGGCACACCTAGTGGCAAAGATTGGCCCCTTGAAGTATCTCCTTAGTAGGGTAGCTTTGACAAGTCAGTTGGAAAAATGGGTTATGATACTAAGTGAGTATGACATACAATATGTGGAATGCAAAGCTATAAAAGGAAAAGTAATAGATGTTCAACTTGTAGATGCACCTGTACAAGGTGATCATCCTTTGGTAGCAGATTTCCCTAATGAGTCTATCTTTCACACATAACCTAAATCACCTTGGAAGCTCTATTTTGATGGGTCTCATACTAGTCATGGTTCGAGAGTAGGTATACTATTTATCATGCCACAAGGGGACTCAATTCCTAAGTCATTCCAGATTTATTTCCCATGTACCAACAAAATTACAGAATATGAGGCCCTCGTCATAGGACTCTGAATGGCCATAAAATGGAAAATTAAAACACTCTTAGTTTATGGAAATTCTTAGTTGGTCATCATCTAGGTCAATGATGATTATGAGACCAAGGATGAAAATTTGTTTCCTTACAAATGCATGGTCGATATCTTTCAGTCATATTTCCACATACTCGCTTTTGAGAAAATTCCCAGGGCACAAAACAAGGCCATAGATGCAATGGCTACAATTGGATCTTTATTAGGCATTCCTAGCAATGTGTCACAATTTGACTTCCTAGTGGAGTAGCTATTGGTTCTTGCATATGACATTCCTAAAACAGAGATGGTTTGTGAGATTGTTGGTCCCAATTCACCATGGTATCAAAACATATATGATTACCTTCAGTCCCAAACACTCCCCCCAAACCTTTCCAACAATCAACACAAATCCTTTATCTACAAATTTGCTCGATACACCATCATCCGTGACACCTTATACCACCGCAAGTTTGGCAATACCCTTCTTCAATGTCTCGACACTGATGAAGCATGAACAACATTATGTGAAGTACATGAAGGTATATGCAGATCTCATTTGAGTGGCCCAACCTTAGCTAAGAAGATCACGAGACTTGGGTATTATTGGTCGACTATGGAAAAAGATGCACTTGAGTTTGTGAGAACTTATCGCCAATGTCAAATACATAGTGATTTCATTCATGCACCAGCATAGGAACTTCATCCAATCACCTCTCCTTGGCCCTTTACGCAATGGGGACTCGATCTCATGGGAAAAATCCATCCCACCTCTTCTAATGGCCATAAATTCATCATTACCACCACTAATTATTTCACCAAGTGGATCAAAGCCATTCCCCTTACATACATAACTAACAAGTAGATCTCCAAATTCATCCTCAACTACATCATCTACTGGTATGGTGTTCCACAGTCCATCATCACAAACAATGGTCGTCCCTTCAAAAATCAAGACGTATGTGAGCTTTGTGAACACTTCCACATCCAACACCATTTCTCCATACCTTACTACCTGCAAGGAAATGGTTAAGCTGAGGCATCTAATAAAACAATTATTAAAATTCTAAATAAAATCGTCAATGATGTTGGCCGTGACTGGCATTTACAACTTAACTCTTTGTGGGCTTACTGCACTAGCATTTGCATGCCTATAGGAGCCACACCTTTCACCTTGGTCTTTGGAGTTGAAGCCATCTTTCCCATCGAGGTCAAAATTCCCTCTCTTAGAGTCTCCCTGAAGGGCTTGATCGATGATGAAGAGTATAGATAGTCCGACTACATGAGTTGGAAATGTTAGAGCATATCGAGATTTTCCCTTTTTGTAGTTATAACAAGAGAGTCATGGTCTAAAAAGTTTGACATTGGAAACCTAGTCCCAATGCAAAACCTAAAGAGAATCAATCTAAAAAGAGAAAGACAAATTCATTGGTTGTGTCGAACTACGAGGTCTCTGAGTGTATGAAATAGGCAAGGCCATCAATCAATGAGCCCCCGAGGCCACACTAGGTTAGTCCATTAGGGTTCATTGCACTATTAGACACATTAGATATTTTAAAAATAAAATGAATTCTTGTCCACCCTAAAATATACAACTCCTAAAACAAACTTTGGAAAATTGATGCTTTAGCTACATTAGCATGTCGATATGGGCATGCAGTCAATTCTGTCATCTGGTCAACTTTGGTCAAACTATCATAACAAGTCAACCTATCAACCCTTGGTTATTCTTTAGATGTGTCCTTCCGAAGAACAACTCTTGTCATATATTTATGGCTTAGAATTTGTCCTTCCTAGGCATCTTGAGTCTCATATGGCATTTTGAGGGATTCTCACGACATTTGAGGATCGATCCTCTTCACATCAACATCATTTAGACAGTGTCCTTGAATTTGGAATTACCTGGCATCTATCACCTAGACATAGTCAAAACTTGACATCTCGACATCATCAAAACACCTAACATCTTGACATCAAAATACTTGACATTCAGATACACTTGGAAAAAACTTCGGCAAGCACCATCTTTTGGAATTTGTCCTTTGATTTCCATCATGCCACTAGTTCCTTGAGGATTTCCTAACAACAGGATTTAGAGAAGTAACAATGTATCATGATGATTTTCTTGTCTTTTTTTTTCATATTGTCATGTTGCTAGTTCCTCAAGGATGTCCTGGCATTAGGATTTAGAGGAACAACAATGTTTCATGGCTTGTCTTTCTCTTTTGTGGTTGGTTGTGACAAAAAGACAGAGGCAACTAAGTTCCTAGTATGAGTCATGATCATCCTTGTCTGCGATTGCTTGTTTTATGTGATGGCACAACCTTGTACACCTTTGATCTATGTCATATTATGGTTTTTGTTGGCCTATTACAATAATTTTCCCAATGATGATTAGAGCAACATCTATTAGTTCTTTGGTAATATTTTGAAGGATTATTTCTTGACACTAACATCCATTTCCTTATGTTTGGTCATTTCTCTTCTTTTGCCTCCTGATGATATCCTGTGACATACAAAAAAATATAATTGCATACATGGTCATATATAGTTATTGCATTAGTCCATTTACATACATCCATTCGCATATTTGCATTTACATCATTATCATACATACATCACTTACATCAATTCATTTTCATGGACATGACATATAAGTGCATTAAACATTTTCATAACATCATCCATATCATTAATGCATATACATCATAACATAAAGCATCACATGTTGCATTATCCATACATACATAATTATAAATCAATTCATCCATAATCATAATCATGACATCAAATAGACAACATTATACATACATATAGAATATCATCATCATCATCATCACATAAAAATCATACATAACATAGTATCATCATGGCATATAATCATAAATGTATACATCCCATCAAAATAAAATGCATCATCATAGGAATCATCATATAAATCATATCACATAGACATAATAAAATCATAATGCATCATCACATAACACAACATATAGTCTGCGCCAAAAATGAATCATATATATATATCCCAAAATCATGTCACAAGATAGAGTCTCGAGGTATCCCAAAAATAGAGCTCACAGGCTCAATGATCAATATATCAAAAGTCTCAACATAATGACAATATAAAAAAAAAATTCCCTAGGTTGTGCTCTCCTCATCCCCTTGAGGAGAAGAACTAGATGACTCATGCTCTATTACTAGAGCTGATGGTATCTAAGAAGACATGGAAGGCTAGGTTTGTGAGGCTAATGGATCGGTGACAGGTGGCTGGCTATGCTGAGACTGTGTCCTGAAGTTGATGATCCATGGCTATGGCTAGATTTGTGGCCTAAGGAGTGCCTATGACTATGATGAGACCTATGCCCTAAGGACTACCCTAATGATGTGGAGCCACCCACAATGCTTTGGCTATGGCTATTGTGGCTCTTGTTGTTGCTACTCCCTATCTTTCTCTAAGACTAAGATAAACCAAGCTCCTTCTACTCTCTTGGAACTACTCTCTCATATAACATCCTATATTGTCCTTGGCTAGCACTGACCCTGGCCAACTCCCTATAAATCTCCCCAACTAGCCCTGTATACATCTACAAAAACTCAAAGCACTAGCTCTATGCCTCCTACTATCTGATCATAGCCTAATCCCACTATACCCTTGTGACCTCCAACTCTTCTTGCAAGGTCTTGATCTATGCCGAGGCCTCATCCAGTCTACTCTGCATTTCTACCAACCTTTGATCAATTGTTGCATCCCATGGAAAAGGTGGCCTACTAGCTGTATCCTCCTCCTCATATACCATCCACTCCCTTAGCTATCTCTCGGCCTCATCCATTTCATCATCCTCGCCGATGTCTATCTCCTCATCCTCCTCTCCGCTGACTGCCTCCTCCTCTCCACCGACATCAAGTTCCTTGTCTCCCTCTAGCCTAACATCTACCTTTGGCTACTCAGCCTCCTACCTAATCTCTTCCTCGAGCCTCCCCTCCTCCTATTTGACCTCCCTCTTTGGCTGCTCTACCTCATGTCTAACTCCCTCCCCTCTCTCCTTCTCCTTTGCCACCTCTTGGATTGATGCGAGTGACACTCACTTAACCCGCTACTGTACTCTCCTCAGTTGTCCTCTCCCGCCATCCCCTCCTCTCCTCCTCCAGCCACCCCCACCATCCCCTCCATCTCCCCCACCATCCCCTCCATCTCCTCCATCATCCCCTCCACCCCCATCTCCTCATCCTTCATCTCTCCATCTACCCCTACTGCCATCTCTGCCTCCCTGTCCTCCTCAACGCATGTGTGGTATCATTGATCACCAATCAACTGGCACTGGCCCATCTAGATCTGTCAAAGGTTGTGTCCTATGAGTGTACCACCATGTATCAAACTTTGCAGTAGTCCCAGGATCTGTCGGACCCCCACTCCATGCCCATTGTTGTGCTACCAGTCCATCTATCTACTACTCTGCCAAGGGTACTGATATGAGTGGTCCCCACTATATCTCTTGGGATGATCATGCATACTCTGCAATACCTACAGGAACATCCTACTGCTCCTCAAACTGATGCAATACCCACTGGGGAAGGTACATCTTAATAATCAACTGAGACTCAATAGTCTGACCAATCAGGTATCTAAGTTGTCGATAGAATTAAATATGATCACCCTCTCCTAGCCACTATGCACAGTCCCTGTAGGTTCTCCAGATAAATCCTATCAATGTGTCAATGTGATAGCACCAATATCCCATGTCTCCAACTCTGGTTTATGAAAATGCACCCGCATATAAATATATATAGGGCATCCCCTCAACAAGCTATCTCTGAACTGGTGGTCCCAAGCCTAGATCATCAACAGTTTAGTCCCACAACTAATACTACTTGCCTCCCTGTAGGAAACCTTGTGCAACTAATGATATATAATTCCTAGAAGGCATGGTCCCCAGGAAAATACAATCATGTCCCATCTCATGCGAATGAGCACATCTCCCCATCTGATAGGGAACCCATGTCCCTAGCGATCTGGAATAAAAACACTGACAAATAAAGTGCATAACATAGCGTCCAAATCGAGGATAGTGCTCGGCCATAAACTCCCATCGAATCTCATACGCATTGATGTCCAACCCCGTGCCATCATCAAACTTGTAAAACTCTATCAAGGCCTAGAGTCCTCGATAGGGATTGTAAACCACCTGCTCTCCTCTTATCAGAATGTGAAGTATCTGGTAGACATCCTCTAGAGTCACAATCACCTCTCTAGTTAGAAAATGAAAGTAATAGGTCTTAGAATGCCACCTCTCTACAAGTAATTTCAAAATCCCCCTATTAGCCCAAAAAATGGGCATATAGGTGACATGAAATAGACCTAATTGCATCAGCCATCTCTACTCGCCATCTCTCAGCTGATGTCTAAATGCATATGTAGATGGCCTAAACTCGCATGTATAAATAGGCGGTAATCACTTTTGCACATGAAAAAATAGGAGTTAGCACATCATTACCATCTATCTAATCAAAAGAATCTAAGAAACTAGGCATAAATTAATTCAACCCTGGTCAAAGTCAAATGTGTTGTTTTGACTTAACTTGCGTTGCACCAGATCACATGCATTGTTTCATCCTACGTTTGTGTCATGCTACATCACTTGTGTCGTTTTAACCTGCAGATGTGTCATCCTATAGCACTTGCATCATTTCACAAGTTATTTGCATCACTTTAAATCACTTGTGTCACATGGACCCACACTTGTGTCTCAATTCGGTGATTGTGTCACATGACCTATCATTTGTGTCACAATCTGGCGATTGCATCTCACCATCCTGTGAATGCATCAATCTAAACCTAAACCTAACGAAACCTTGGCATTTGCATCGTGACACATCAAATGCATGTGATGTGAATGCAAATGCAGCTTATGCAAATGTAGATGCGTCGCGATGCATCTGTTGACCTAACTTTAATCCCTAAAAATGTGCGTAGAACAATAAAATTATAAAGTGGGTACAAGGTACTTACTGGTGGATTTGCGCCCTCTGGCCATTGAAAGGTCCATACTTGGTAGCCGTGATGCTCATCCACTAGAACCACCATCTTCACCCGAGGTCTCCTAGCTCTGAACTCTCCAAATCTCAAAAGGTAAATACAAAAATGAATTGACTTTTCACCCAGATTCAACCTATTTATAGGGTAAAAGTGGGATTTTCCTGAAGGATTATTATTGGAGGCTCTTTTGACCAACTTTGAATAGCCTTTTGACTATGTTAAACATGTCAAAATCCAAAACTAATCATGCCATTAGTTTTTTGGACATCAAATTGACTTTATCGAGGTATTTTAGAAATTTTTCTAGCCTCGGGCTAAAATTTGAAAATTTTCCCAAGGGGGAATAGTTACTCCATACCTTTGCTGAGGCATGTTTTTGACCAAATTTTCTTTGTCACAATCTGATAGGCTGCATTATTACAAAGAGGGGAAAAATGTAGACACATAAAATTGACCTAAGCCTATGAACTTTATTTTCTCCTTATTTCTTCTTACCATAATTAAAATATTTAATTATGTCATCAAAGTCCAATTTCAACTATTAATTAAATAATTTTCAATTATTTAATTAGTTCACAGCTTTTATTCCTTTTGACTATTTAAATAAATAAATTACATTTATTTATTTAAATGTGTCGCTAATTTCCTAATGTCTCTCTATAATTAAATAAATTTATAAATTTATTTAATTACCACTTGTCCATTATTTCCTCTTGATTATTTAAATACGTCAATAAATTCTAATGTCCTCTTATATTTAAATAAATCCTTTATTTTGTTTAATTATTGTCCACTGGCTTCTTCTAATTTTAAATAAAAGTCATTTATTTAAAATTGTCCATTTTCTAATTTCCTATCACATGACCCCACCACATTTGAATTAAATTAATTCAAAGGTTAAATTTTCCTCTTAAATCAAATAATTTCAAATTATTATTTGAGTTCTCCAAGCTTTCCTTTTAGGTGCTAATGTTTCCTCTTGTCACATGCATTTTGTCCATTGATTTGATTTTTCTAAAATCAAATCTTAGCCCTTCATTTCAAATGGCACCCTAATGTTTCCCTAACCCTAATTGTGGGTTGTCACATTCAATCTTAGTCATTTATCTTAAGGCATTTGTCAACTTTCAATCTTCGCCATTCACCCAAAATTGGCTTTTCTATAAAAAGGTTGTTATGAAATAACTTGCACAATAGAAGAATATGATATGAAATATGCTGCAAATACTTGATAATAACTGAGAATAATAAGCCACTTCGAGGGGGCAAACCTCCAAATATCTCTAATGAGAACACACTTCACAACTTGATGATGAAATAAGACTCACAACCTCTATATATACCTATTTATGCCAAGGATATCACCTAGGCCGACTTAGACACACCTATATAAGACATAGGCCGACCTAAACAACTAAATAACAATATACTAATGATAATATGACTTAGAAGTTAAGATGACCTGAAACCAACTATTCGCCTTTCAGTGTACACTAATAAGAGGTAGCATGCCTCGCTATTCAAGCATTGTCTCGATGCTAATCAGGTTGGATAATTTTGAATGAACTCCTCATCCTCCCATGTGGCATCTTCAATTGGTAAATTCTTCCATTGGATGAGATACTCAGTGAGAGTTCTATTCCTCAACTTCTTTGTGTGTGTGTTTGACGAATGCACTTTGGTTCCAAAATGATTCTTCCTTCTTCATCGAGCTCTGGTAGTGTTGTTTGAGTGGGAATATTATTCTCAATGACCTTCTTCAAATAGGAAACATTAAAAATTGGATGTATCTTTGTTGATGGTGGCAACTCAAGCTTGTAGGAAACACTATCAATCTTTTGCATGATTTGGTATGGACCATAATACTTTGGAGACAACATATTATTCTTTTTTGTTACTTCAGTGAGATTTGCTTATAAGGTTGCAATCTTAAGAAGACCCAATCCCCAACTTCAAAACTTCTTTCACTACGGTGTTGGTCTGTCTGTTGTTTCATTCAATTTTGTACCATGGCTAAATTCTCCTTGAGTCCTGAAAGTACTTGTTTTTGATGAAGCAAGTGGTATTCTACTACCTAAACTCTTGGGGACACCTTTATTGATGATGTGATGGAAGGATGATGATATCCATAAAGTGCCAAAAATGGAGACATTTTTGAGCTATGAAAATAAGTGTTATACCACCATTCTACAAGTGGTAGACAATCTACCCATTGAGACTATTTCTTTGAAGTGAAACAACGTAGATATCCTTCCAAACACTTATTAACAACCTTAGTTTTCCCATCTGATTGAGGGTGGTATGAAGAGCTATGAGCCAATTGAGTACCCAAACATGAGAATAAATCTTTCCAAAAGTGACTAGTGAAGATAGGATCATGATCACTAACAATAACCTTAGGTGTACCATGTAGCTTTTGGATATTCTCCAAAAAAGCTTTTGCCATTGCACTAGTTGTAAAAGGATGTGATAATGCAATGAAATGTGCATATTTAGTGAGAGGCGATCATGCCACCATGATGACATTATGACCTTTAGATTTGCAGAGCCACATTGATGGGAGTCCATGGATACCTCTTCCAGCACTAATAGGAATAGATAAGGGGTTGCAAGAGACTGGGCATCTTAAATTGTCTCCCCTCTATTTATTTGAAAAACCAAACATTAGCCACTAAATTTTGAACATCCCCTTTTAGACCTTTCCAAAAGAATTCTTGCTTGACTTTATGATATGTCTTCAAAATCACGAATGACCATACTTGGAGACTCATGAAGCTCTATGAGAATCTTGTGTTTAAGACTGGAATTCTTGCAAAGATACAATCACTCTTTATACCACAAAGTATCTCCCTTCCAACAAAACTTATTTGAACTACTGGGATCACTTTGTAACTATTGAATGAGATTACTTGTCCATAACATCATTTGCCCTTTGCTTTGGCTATCCATCCAATTTGCTTAATTGAAAGGTCACTAATGGGCTTCATCTCATCCCTTGAAAGTTACATCTGCGTAATGTTGCGCTTTCCCTTTCTTATATACAATCTCAAGTCATCCTAACATCTTAGTGACCCATTTTATTGCTCTTAGGAGAAAATAGTCTTTGTTCCAAAAAAAAAAATATTTTGAGCTATCATGATCTGTCTTAACTTGAAGTTTCTACCCTAATAGATAGGGCCTCCATTGTTTCACTGCATGGAGGATTGCTAGCATTTCCTTCTCATAAATAGGTTTTAGTTGATTCTTACCTTTTAATTGATGACTCTCAAAAGCAATTGGTCAACCTTCTTGCATGAGCACTGCTCTATCCCATTTCTAGAAGCATCACATTCCACAATGAATTCCTTGGTGAAGTCAGGAGTGGCAAGCACTGGAGTTGTACACATAGCCTCCTTCAATCTCTCAAATGTTGTATTGGCAAAATCGTTCCAATGAAAAGAATCCTTCTTCAATAGAGTGGTGAGAGGTGCTGTTATATGACCATAATTCTTCATAAACCTTCTATAGTACCCTGTCAATCCAAAGAAACCCCTATGTTTCTTAATGGTTTTTGGAATAGACCATTCCATGATAGCCTTAATTTTGTTAGGGTCCACCTTTACTCCTTAATGTGAAATTATGTGTCCCAAATACTCCACCTTTGTAAGACCAAAAGCACACTTGGATGGCTTAGCATAGATTTTATGATCTTCAAGTATTTGTAATGCTTGATCCACATGTTGCAAATTTTCTTCCCAAGTCTTGGTATAAATCAATATATCATCAAAGAATACTAGCACAAACTTTCTCAAGAACTTCTTAAAAATGGAATTCATCAAACTTTGGAATGTAGATGGTGCATTGGTAAGACCAAATGGCATCACCAAAAATTCATAATGACCCTCATGAGTCTGAAATGTTGTCTTACAAATATCTTCTCGTTATCTGAATTTGAGTGATAACCGGATCTAAGATCTAACTTGGTAAAATACATATCTCATTCAATTCATCCCAACCAAATCATGTTATTTTGGAATGAAACTTATCTTTAATGATGTACATGTTGAGAACTCTATAATCTGAACACATGTGCCAAGTATCATCCTTCTTATGTACCATCACCATAGGTGAGGAGTAAGCACTTTGGCTATGCCTTATAATTCATGCCTCTAGCATCTCCTCAACAATTTTTTCTATCTCACTCTTTTGTATGTTTTGATACCTGTAAGGCCTAATGTTTGGTGGTTGGCTCCCTGGAACTAACTATATGGCATGATCATGATCCCTCTTAGGAGGAAGTCCTTTAGGCATATCTCCAAGAACAACTGAGTGACGATCAATTATAGCTTGCAAATCTAGATGAGTAGGAGTATTAGATTGAGAGACTTCTAATGAACATAGTTGGGCCACAAATCCATCCACTCCTTTCTTAAGCAACTTTTGCATTTGATGAGAGTTTACCATTTGTGGAGATTTTTCCTTCAACCCCCTTAGCTCTACTAGCCTTCCTTCCGATTGAAATCTCATGAATAGTTCTTGGAAGTTCATCTCAATTGTTCCTAATGTAGTAAGCCATTGTACTCCCAAAACAATATCTACTGCACCCATGGATATCACATACATTGGGGTATCAAGTTGATAATCTCCCATGGATAATTTAATGCTATGAAACTTCCCTAAACATCTAACTGTACCACCATCTGCAATCAAAACCTAAAACTTTGGAGCTAGATATATAAAACAATTTAGATGAGTAGCTAACTTTTGTTGATGAAATTATATAAGGTACTACCTAAATTCGATCAACCTTTGTTACCTTACCTTCTTTGAGACCCCACCACCTTGAGAGTTTGTGGGTATTTGAAACCTGAAAGTGCATGACAAGAAATGGTGGTTGAGAATCATGTGATTCCTCATTTGACTTCCCACTTTTCATCTTCTAGTATGGGTTTCCATCTCAACCTTCCTCATTGGGACCTTCAATATAAAATAATTTCCTTTCACTACATTTATGTCCTGTTGTATTTGCTATCTGAATTGAAACACAAACCTTTTGCTCTTTTCTCCTCAATTTGTTGTGGATTCAACTTAGTAGGTTGTGTTGAATATCCTTTCTCTCTTGTCACATTAGCCCCTTGCTTCTTAGGAATCAAATATTTCTCCTCTACCCTAAGTGCTAAGATAAAAGACTCATTTATGGAACTAGGGCTAAACATGCCTACTCATGTTGAGATATGTGTGATCCTTGAGACCACCAAGAATAAGTCATTCAAGTTTTCCTCCGTATTATTGTATCCACCCTTAAGGATAGATTTTGGAATTGCTGAACTTATAATCCTTAATTGATCTTGTTTGTTGAAATTTAGCAAGCTGGTTGAAGAAGTTGTCTGACACGCTATTGCTATATTGTGCTTGGATTTCTTGCATAAAAAATGAACATGAGATGGTGAGCCCATTTTTTCTTTGATGAGTGCAAAGCCAACAATACCAAATGAATTGATCTGGTTCTAGATATAAGGGAAGCCATGAGCCTTTTTGTCCATTTGGGATTTGGTGTACTTCAAAAAAATTCTCCATTTGGTTTATCCATGTTAGAGGATCCTTACCATCAAACTTGCGCATATCCACCTTTGGAAATAAATTCCTAGATCCCATAGGAGTACTAAAGCTTGTGTCAATAGTGGCTGACCTAGAATTTTTCACCTTGGCGGCGAGAACTCCTTTCTTGATTGATACAGCAGGTGCTTAACATGTTCAAACGTAATGGAAGTATATCTCCTCTTAGGTCACATATCCATCTTAATTGAAATGTCTTCCTTGACCTTATTTATTTCCTCATTATGAGTAATATCCTCAATTTTTTAACCATCCTTATCAGGTGACTTCCCCGGAGTGACATTCTTCTTACCCCTTGTTCCAAGCCCCGACATGATGGAAACCACTAATGTTAAAAAAAATCACACAAATTAAACTTAAATTCTCTCAAATTTTTACTGTAATCTCCTTTATTATTTCTTCAAAAACCCAATAAAAATCAGAGTCCAATTCAACAAGATGTGCGAGATATGTAGATTCCAAAAAAATAGTGTAGAAACCCTAATTCTGCAATAATTAGCTTAATTCTGCTCCAATTCTTCTAAAATCTGTACTGTAGCTTCTTTAATATGTTCTTCAAAAACCCTTTAAAAATCAGAAAAAAAAATTCACCAAAATCTGAAAGATATGCTCTTCCAAAAATCGCCTCTAAAATTGAGAAAAAACTTGCCTCTGTGGTGCCAAGATCATGCTCTGATACCACTTGTTATGAAATAACTTGCACAATAGAAGAATATGATATGAAATATTCTGAAAATACTTGATAATAACTGAGGATAACAAGCCACTTTTAGGGGGAAAACCTCCAAATATCTCTAATGAGAACACACTTCACAACTTGATGATGAAATAATACTCACAACCTCCTATATATACCTATTTATTCCTAGGATATCACCAAGGCCGACTTAGACACACCTATATAAGTCTTAGGCCGACCTAAATAACTAAATAACAATATACTAATGATAATATGACTTAATAGAAGAGTTAAGATAGCCACAAGCCGACTATTCATAGCTTAGATGTACAATAATATTAAAGAGTAGCAAAATCCAAGACAATCATGACTTGACAGCATTTGACCAATTTGATAGGGTGAATGAAGCGGACATTTCATTGACCTCTGAGCCAATTCATTCAAATGAGATTACCATTGTGCAAAACAAAGAAGAAGCATATTTTCACAAGCAAATCAACATTAAGAGCAAAGGGTTTATCCTTTCCAAAGGATGCCCAATTAAAGATTTGATTAATAGAGTGCCAAGGATAGCAAAGTGTGCCATTGTTCAAGAAAAATTTGAGGCAGTTACTACTTTGGAACAACAAGATATATCCACTTATCCATTTGTAGACATCAGTTTTTGTAATCAATTTGAAATGGTAAGTGGATTTATCTTTGTTTTTCCAAGTGTCCTGCAATTAGTATGGGCATTTTCTCTCTTTTGTCATGCTTTGTCTGCAAGTCGTCAACTTGCAATTCATCTTTTATTAGTTAGGAGGGGTAGTTATTTCACAGAGCCAGTGAATGGTTTTGTTTGACCAACTTCTTTACTGGTTAGTATAGGGTAGGTTTAGTTGCATTTTTCAATTCCCTAAGTGCTGCCACAACACAGTTAAATAGTTTTCCCTTCTATAGTTTCCTATTTTCAATAAATGTCTGACTCATCTGTTTCTTGAGTCACAAATATGTTATGGCTGTGTACAAAGTTGCTCCAGGTCTGTTCCTGAGTTTTCCCAATGACTCTGTGCCCAATGGATAGGCCTAGGCTATTGGTCTTCATGTTTAGCAGGCAAACATCCAACAAAGGTCGCCATAAATGTTACCTAATTTTTACCCTCAGGCTCAATAAGGCAGAATATCATGTGACAAGGGTTCCATTAGGTCCGAATGCTTCAAACTAGGGAATATATCAGCGTGAGAATGGCAAGGTTCCCCTGATCCATTTTTGAAATGTTTGTGTTGCCTATCAGCAAGACATTTCTGATGTCATAACGATTTGTTTTTACATACAGGCGGCTTTCGACATGACATTCACGTGGTCTTGGTGACAGTGGAAAGATCTATCGGCATGAGTTGTGTTCATCGCTGAGAGGTCTTGCCGAATGAGTCGAGTCTCACCGACTAACTCATGAGGTGCTTCATCGGCGTAGGTAATCCCTATCGGCATGTTGTTTTAGCGAGCACTTTGTGTCTTGCCGACTGGCAAAGGAAAGATCATATCGGCAAGACTTATTTGATGTCACAACGATCAGGATCCATCTCCAGGCATCTATCGGCGTGACATTCTCTTTTGTTTCGGCGACAAAAAAGGATTGTATCGACATAAGTTATACCGTCGGTATGTGGTCATAGCGAAATTGCTTTATCTCACCGATCGGAGGTTGAATGGAACATTCAGTAGGAGTTTAAGGCTTCGGTGAAGGGTCATAGCGAAAAGGTTATGTCTCCCTGACAAGAAAGCAACGTCACAAAAGATAGGGTCTCCCCAACTCGTCATGTCTCACTGACATCAGAGCTCGGCAAAGGGCGGAGGGATCGACATGTGGTCTCGGCGAGTGAAGATGGTCTTGCCGAAAGAAGAAGAGGTGGTCTCAATGTGGTTGCCTTCGGCAGGAGTCCCGCCGACAACGAAAGACTTCGCCGAGAACATTGGATATCGG